>WNWK01023598.1:0-30874 GCA_009830355.1 Cherax destructor | reverse complement strand
GGGCCTGGGCCAAGATATTATACCTCCAAGTTGTGTCATAAGCCTTCTCAAGGAAGAAAAAGATGGCGATAACCAAGTGGTTATTAGCAAAGGCATTACGAATATACGTATCCAGGAGCAGTAAGGGGTCAATGGCAGAAAGGCTCTTACGAAAGCCATATTGACTAGGGGAGAGACTATTGTGCGTCTCTAAATACCACATCAAACGTCTATTAACTAGACGTTCCATAACCTTGCAAACTGCACTGGTAAGAGCGATGGGACGATAGTGGGAGGTATCATGTCCCATAGAATCCGGTTTGCGAAAAGGGAGAACACAGACTTCCACAGCTGGGGAAGAACTCCTTGCGACCACATAAGATTAAAGAGTCGTAAGAAGGGGAATGTATGAGAGTATAGTTATACCAACACTCTTATATGGGTGTGAAGCATGGGTGATGAATGTTGCAACGAGGAGAAGGCTGGAGGCAGTGGAGATGTCATGTCTGAGGTCAATGTGTGGTGTGAATATAATGCACAGAATTCGGAGTTTGGAAATTAGGAGGAGGTGCGGGAATACCAAAACTATTATCCAGAGAGCTGAGGAGGGGTTGTTGAGGTGGTTCGGACATGTAGAGAGAATGGAACGAGATAGAATAACTTCGAGAGTGTATAAATCTGTAGTGGAGGGAAGGCGGGTAGGGGTCGGCCTAGGAAAGGTTGGAGGGAGGGTAAAGGAAGTTTTGTGTGCGAGGCTTGGACTTCCAGCAAGCATGTGTGAGCGTATTTGAGTCCTGGAGAGGGGAAGTACAGTGTCTGCACTCTGAAGGAGGGGTGTTAATGTTGCAGTTTTATAACTGTAGTGTAAAGCACCCTCTGGCAAGACAGTGATGGGGGTGAATGATGATGAAAGTTTTCTTTTTCGGCCACCCTGCCTTGGTGGGAATCAGCCGATGTGTTAATAAATAAAAAATATAAGAGGACAGTAAGAGCCGACTGATATAAATGCTGTAGCATACAAATATGTATGCCGTCTGGCCCAGCTGCCGATGATCGGCAAGCGGAGACTGTTGCCTCCCGTTCTTGAAGGGTAAAAGGCACATTATAAGATTCTTCTCTGAGAGAAGCAAAATCTAAGGGCTTTAATCGCTGGCAGACTTAGAAGAAATGAACGAGGGATAGATGGAGCCCTGAGAAATGCGAACCAGATGATTACCAATTTCAGTGGCAACGGGAAGAGGATGTACTATATCGACACCGGCAACCTGATGAACAGAAGCCGGGTCGGGGGATAATTTACCACTCAATTTCCGCACTTTCTTCCAGACTGCACTCATCGAGGAAGCTGAAGTGACGGTGGAAATGTAACTCGCCAGCAAGTATATTTAGCATCGAGTATGACATGGCGAGCAATTGCTCTCCCTGCTTAAAATCAATGAGTCTCTGTGGTTCTGTTATACCGGTACCTGCCCCATGCAGCGCGTTTCAAACGTACTGCCCGAGCACAAGCAGGGGACCACCAAGGCACGCACTTCTGAGAATGCTTGCCCGAGGTTTGGGGGATAGAATGCGAAGCTGCTGTGAAGACGGAGGACGAAAAGAGATGTAAAACCTTATCAATGGAGGACGAGGAAGGAACCTCATGAAAGGCAGTAAGATGTGCGTAAAGGTCCCATTTCGCTCAGTCAAATTGCCAGCATGGGCTACAAGGAGGTGGAGAATACGAAGGGGACTTAAGGATGATCGGAAAATGATCGCTGTCATGTAAGCCCGGGAGGACAGACCAGGTGAAGTCGAGGACAGTTGAGGAAGAGCAGATGGAGTACCCGTATATAAAACATGGAGGGGGAGAGAAGTAAGGAATGCCTCCAACTGAATGCCACGGGAGTCACAGTGCGACCCTTCCCAGAGAAAATGGTGTGAGTTAAAATCGCCAATAACAGAAGGGTGGCAGCAAGGAAGAAACCAAAAAATCAACATCTGGAAGAGACAATGACCGCGAAGGGGAGAGATATAAAGAACAGAGTGTATACCACTTATTCAAGTGGATACGAGCTGCAGTGTAATGTAGAGAAGAATGCACATAGAGCTGATGGTATGGAATACCAGTGCGTATAAGAAGAGCACTGTTAAAGGTTCCATCGGAAAAAGGATCCGATGAATATAACAAATCATAGCCTGAAAAGGGCCGGATAACAGTGGATTGTAATTTGGGTTCTTGCAAACAGACCCCAACAGGAAAAAACTGGGAGAGCAACACCTGAAGTTGACCCCGGTTACCCCTGAGGCCTCAGATATTCCACTGCAAATAAGCCATGATTTATGGACAGAAAGATATAAGTTGAAGTTAGAGGTATCTATGGACTAGGGTTAGAAAAGTCCGTGTGGAGGAAGCGGAAGACCTGTAATCAGAGGAGTGGGACGCTGTGAAGGGAGGTGGGGTGTAGACAGAGAAGAGAGAGGAGGAGGAACCGGAGGTGGAGTGGTGTCCATCAACGTTCCAGTCTCTGTAATAAATTCTGCGATAGCTTCCAATGTTTCGGAAGACAAAGATGCAGAATGGGGGACTACATTAGAAATGGAAGAAGGAGGGTGAGCAACCATCGGGGAGACTATAGGCTGTACTAAAGTAGAGGGTGAGGAGATGGAAGAGGAAACTGTCAAAGGGGCTTCGGAGGGGACAGGAGTGGAACCGGCCTGGGGAGGGGTAGTCAAGGAAGGAACGTGGGAGGGAACAAGGGATGAAGACATTGAACGAGGAGGAGGATGAACCTCCACACACGTTACAGAACTAGTCGGAGGTGAAGAACCCGGCAATGGGGATTTTTTGCCGGACTTATGAGAAGAAGGGGGGCGGTGAGGATTAGGTGGTGGACGAGGGCGTGTATACACAGAACTGTGCGAGTGAGTAGAGGAAGGGGTGTGGACAGTATGGGATGCCGAGGTAGGGACCTCGGAGCCAAGAACAGCAAAAGGATTCGAGACAGGGGTGACTAAGGATGGGGCGACCACAGAGGAAGCCACGGAAGTTGGGACCCCAGAAGTGGGGGGATGTTTAGCAATGCGAGAATAGGAAATACAGTGGTACCTCGGTTTACGATGTTATCACCTTACGTTATTTTCGGTAACCGATATTTATAACGTAAGAAATTTGTTTGTGGTTTACGATGTTTGCTTCGGTTACCGACATTCGTACCGGACCTGTCCGCTTGGCGCCCAGCTGAGCGCGCACTCCAGGGAGCGTCAGTGCTATTGTTTACAAGCGAGAGCGACCACCCACCCACACCCACGCATTCATACCAGTATATTGTCATTATTCCACTGTTTTTAGTGCTTGCAACTGCTAAATAAGCTACCATGGGTCCAAGGAAAGATCCTAGTGCTAAGCCTGTGGCAAAGAGGAACAGAAATATATGTACGATAGAAGTGAAGAAGGAGATAATAGAAAAATATGAAAGTGGAGTGCGTATCAGTGAGCTGGCCAGGCTGTATGGTAAACCCTATTCTACCATCGCTACCATTGTTGCAGGCCGTGCTGGCAACCTGTACAATGACACAGTGGTGTGTCATTTCAGGGATGTGTTAAAGAATCGCCAGACACAGATCTCCCTGGACAAATTTGTTGTTAGAAAGAGGTCTAGTGACTCTCAAGCTGGTCCTAGTGGCATTCAAAGAAAAGGAAGTAACCCCAGAAAAGAACTTACCACCTGCAGTGTTAATGGAAGGGATTCCCCTTCAAACACTAGCATACTACTCCACCTTCTCCCTCCTCCCATCCTCCACACATCAACAACTCTTCAATAAATGTAAGTGACATGTTATTGTATAATATTTGCATGTTTATTTATGTATTCTTTATTAAATTGTGTATTATTTAATGTCCAAAAGTTCTAAAAAATATTTTATTTAACTACTTTTGGAAGTCTTGGACGGATTAAATTTATTTCCATTATTTCTTATGGGGAAAATTGATTCGTTTTACGATTGTTTCGGCTTAAAATATGCCCTCTCTGACGGATTAAAATCGTAAACCGAGGTACCACTGTACGGAGAAGTCTCCCTTGAAGACATAGATGAGAAATGGCCATAGCATATGAGATGCCTTCCGCCTCTTTGAGACAACGGATTTCCTGCTCATTCAGGTAAACCTGACAATGGCGAGAGTATGATGGATGCGCCTCATGACAGTTAAGGCAAGAGGGAGGTAGATTACAAGAAGGATTGGCATGGTCGTCGGTACCACAAACTGGGCATTCGGCCATGGACCTGCAATATTTCGCTGGATGACCAAAATGCCAGCAGTTTCTACACTGTTGTGGTGTAGGGGTCACCTTTCGAACTTGTAAACGTTGACCTGCAATGTAAACCGAAGGTGGAAGTTCATGGCAGTCAAATGTTAAATGAGCTATATTGCAAGGATAACGTCTTCGCTTATTGGCAGGGAGGACAAAAGTGTCAACTTTAAGGATAGGGAGTTCTTGGAGCTCAAGCTGCTCCAAAATGTCATCACCACATGTCTGGAAATTCCGTTGGACAATGGTGTGGGGTAAAATGACTGTACCACTACAAGAATTGAGTGAATGATGTTTGTCAATAGTGATAGGAATAGTATCTATTGTCGTAAGGAGAGAAAGATCGCGAGCTTGGCCAGCATTCTGGACCGTGATGATGCGAGTGCCGCTCTTGAGAGCATGAAATGAGATATCTTTACCTACATGGCGTAGGAGAGCTTTACCAATACTATGATCGGAAAGATAGGTACAGTGGTACCTCGAGTTACGATATTTTTTCGTTCGAGAATGCTGTTCAAGTGCCATTACCAAACGAATTTATCCCCATAAGGAATAATGTAAAATAGACTAGTCCTTTTACACCCCCAAAAATATACCTACAAAAGCATTTAAAAAGATAAACTTACATAAAAGGGCGATTTTGGGGACCATCGTAACTCGAGGTACCACTGTATTAGGAAAGGTCGGTCGTAGAGTAAAAAACTTTGTCCAATGAGTAGTGTGAAACAGAGCATTTAAGGGAAGTGCATGACAAGCTGGTCGTTTCTGAGATAAACGAGAAGGAAGTGTCGAATCGTCATGTAAGGGTCTAGATCGTTTGGGTGTGGGACCGGAGGTGGACCAACGTGCAACGGGTGAGCAATCCAAAAATTGCCGCACCGTTGAGGGAGAAGCCGGAATCAAGGTCAGAGAAGAGCGAAGGTCAGACGTGTCAAAAGGGCTAGTCGGAACCCCGGAACCTGAAGCAGGTGACGAACTGGCACCAGCAAGATGTACAGGGGTATTAGAGGTGTCCGAAGAGTTGTCCGTTAAGGAGGTAGGGTCAGAACTAGGTGCAGAATAAAAAAGGGGCCCAGGGGTAGGTTCACGGATTAGGGCATCCATGGTTAGGTTACTTCTTTCTTTTTGTTTTTAAGAAAAAAAAGAAAGAAGAAAATAAAATAAAAATAAAAAAAAGAATAAAAAAAGGGGGGAACGTAGAGGAATAGCTCCTAGGAGGAATGAAAGGGGCGTAAATCCCCCTCCGTGCCCAAGAGGACCTCAACACTGCAAGTAGTGCAGATGCTGCATGGAACCCGTGCCATACCCTACCCTTCATGCCAGTAAACCAGCAATCCGGGATAGCAACCTCACATCCACCTCACATCCACCTCGGCGGACAAAAGAGAGGGCGGCCGGATATCTGCCACAATGCATACCGCCTTCGGCCACCCCGGAATCCGAAAGGTGGCCTCCAGAGATACACCCGTCGCCAGAAAGATACTCAAGGCCACCCCCCGGGATACCGGAGAGGGATCGGCCCAGGCGATCCAGATTCCACGGCAAACTACACCACCGCCATGAACCTCAACGGAATGGGATTGGACCACGGTACCCTTCCCCCTACCTAGGAACTAGAATGCCTGTGGAGAGAAGCTCCCAGGGTAAAAATGGGAAGGAAATAATGGAGGGATGAGGAGGAGGAGGAGGAGGAAAGGGAAAAGGGAGGATGGGGAAGATGGGAAAGGAGAGGGGGGATTGGGGGTAATTAGGTTCGGTCTGAGGAAGAAGATCAAGAGGTCCAATTCCTCAGACCGATAGCCTCTTTACCGCGACAAGGAGCCCCCCTTAAAGAGGCATTGTTAGTGAAAATGAGGTCCAGCATATAGTATTATAGTTTGACTAAAGTTGGCGGGAGAGATACATTATTATATACACTTGGAAAATCCTAGAGGGATTAGTACCAAACTTGCACATGAGTGTCACTCCCTACGAAAGCAAAAGACTCGGCAGACGATGTAGCATTCCCCCAATGAAAAGCAGGGGTGCCACTAGCACGTTGAGAGACAACACAATAAGTGTCAGGGGCCCAAGACTGTTCAACTGCCTCCCAGCATACATAAGGGGGATTACCAATAGACCCCTGGCTGTCTTCAAACAGGCACTGGACAGGCACCTAAAGTCGGTGCCTGACCAGCCAGGCTGTGGTTCGTACGTTGGACTGCGTGCGGCCAGCAGTTACAGCCTGGGTTGATCAAGCTCTGATCCAACATGAGGCCTGGTCACAGACCGGCCGCAGGGCGTTGACCCCTGGAACTCTCTCAGGTAAACTCCAGGTAGATAAAGCACAGAGATATAGCTAACGCTTATTATGGTACAATTTTGATGATTCAATATTGAACTGGTTATAGTATTATAGTTTGACTAAAGTTGTTGATTGAAAATAGAGTTAGTTTACTGAACATAATAATTTTGCTTGGTACTGGAAGTGGAATGAAAAAAAAAATCTGCAGGTAATGGTAGTTAAAAAGAAAAAAAAATAGATTATAATAGTAGATTAAAATAAGTAATTATAAGACACAGGGATAGTGTTAACTCTTATTATGGCACAATTTTGATAATATAATATTGCACTGGTTATCAGTTCTATTGTAGATGGTGGTTGAGAATAGTATTAGATGACTGAACACAATAGAAATGATTGTACTGATAAATGAACATTACATACCTTTATTGAAGACACTTGTTGGCATAAGGAAGAAGGTGAGGAGGGGAGAGGAAGTTGAGGTTATTGTTTGGAATGGGAATCCCCTTCTATAAGGACTTCAGGTATCAAGTCCCTATCCAGGGTTACTTCCCTTCTTTGTCTACTACTGGCACTAGGACCAGCTTGAGAGTCACTGGACCCCTGTCCACAAAAAATCTGTACAGAGAGCTCTGTTTCTGGCATCTCTTAAAGATTTGCCTAAAATGGGACAAGGCATTGTCATTGAACATGTTGCAGACACGGCTTGCAACAGTTTTGTTAGGGTGATAATTCTCCACAAAACTTTGTAACTCATTCCACTTTGCACACATGTCCTTAATCACTGAAGAAGGCACCTTCTCCCCTCTCTCTTCCTCTGAAGCAATTTCCTCAGCTGCGATCTGTTGCTGTTCCAGTTGAAGGTCTTGCAGCTTTTAAGTGGTTAGCTCTTCATTGTGGTCCTCCACCAACTGTTCCACATCATTGCCACTCACATCCAACCCCATGGACTTCCCCAAAGACACAATAGATTCCACAATAGGCGTAGGGTCGTCAGGGTCAGCCTCAAACCCTTCAAAACCCTTCTCGAGGACACATTCTGGCCACAGTTTTCTACAAGGAGTGTTCATCGTCCTGGAAGTCACTCCCTGCCAAGCCTTATGCAATTGAGGATATTGAAGTGATTCCTTCAGAACTCTCTTAGGGTCAATTCAGTGTCTGAGGTCACTTCAAAGCACCTTTGAAACATTGCTTTGGTGTAGAGTTTTTTGAAGTTTGAAATGACCTGCTGGTCCATGGGCTGGATGAGAGGAGTGGTATTAGGGGGCAAGAAGTTCACTGTGATGAAACTAAACTCCTCAAACAATTGGTCTTCCAAGTCTGGAGGATGAGCAGGAGGTACTTGAGTGGCAATTTATTTTCCAGGAGGTATTTCTTCACACTCGGGCCAAACATTCATTGACCCACTCAATGAAAATTAGCCTTGTGACCCATGCCTTATTGTTAGCCTTCCACATCACACACAAATTATTCTTGTTGACATTGTGTTTCTTGAACACTCTGGGATTTTCAGAGTGATACACCAGTAAACGCTTCACTTTGAAGTCCCCACTAACATTACCATAGAACAAAAGAGTTAGCTATCCTTCATAGGCTTGTGTCCTGGCAGTGCCTTTTCCTTCTGTGTGATGTAGGTCCTCTTTGGCATTTTCTTCCAAAAGAGGCCTGTTTCGTCACAATTGAACACTTGTTGGGGCAGGAATCCTTCAGCCTCTACATACCCCTAGCATTCATCAACGAATTCTTCGGTTGTACATTTGTCAGAACTTGCAGCCTCGCCATGCCTTACCACACTGTGTATGCCACTTCGCTTCATGAACCTGTCGAACCAGACTTTTCTGGTCTTAAATTCACTAACAGCAGCACTCGTCCCAGGCATTTTCTTTATGAGATCCGCATGCAACACTATCTCCCACTAACTGTTTTTCATTGATCCACACCAACAACAAGTTCTCCACATCCTCGATTGTTTGTGATCTCTGTTTCGTTAGCATATTTACCCCTTTTACAACATCAGCTTCCTTGATTTCTGCTTTCTTCGCCAGGATGGAACTGATTGTTGATGTTGACTTCCCATACATCCTGGCGAGCTTGGCCACACATACGCCACTTTCATTTTTGCTACAAGTTCTTTCTTGAATTCTGTCGTGTTTCTCACCTTCTTTACCAAAAAGCTGGCACTCTGAACTTTCTTTGGCCTCATGGTGGCTTATTTCACAATCGCAATCAATAAACAAGCACAAAAAACAATGGATGAATGCGCGGAGTATTGCTAACTCAATGAGAGACACAGGCAGACCGAGTCCGGTACGTGTGAGAAGTGGCATCCTGGGCGGGTGGACGCGTCCGATACGGATGATTTCCGAGCGGATGTACAATACCCGGGGGGAAACTTCACCAAAAAGTGCTCGAAATCTGAATTGTACAATTTCCGCACGGGACGAAAACCAGGGGTCCACTGTATTTGAGGACTAAGTCTGCTGCATCAGGATTTTGTTAGAAATAGTGTACATATCCAGTAAGCTGTCCATCCAGTGGACTAAATCCATTGCACCAGGGTCATTCCATGTCAAGTGGACCAGGGCTCCCCACCTCACCAACAAGGATTTTGATGAAACATGGTGTGCTGGATCTAAACTAACTTTGGTAAAGTTTCAGATCTGCCAATGAAATGGTTGCCGAGATAGAACCCTTTGTTTGACACCATGCAGCGACCGTGTACCGTAACCCTGTGAAATTTTGGCAATTTCAAATCAAAATAATTTCTCACTCTACCAAAATAAATGAAACTTTGCTATCTTACACAACTTCTTACACTTAATCCAGTTGAACTATTATAGATTCACATTTTTTTAAATTGATATACTGACTGAGCCTTAACCCTTTGACTGTTTCGGTCGTATATATACATCTTACGAGCCAGTGTTTCGGATGTATATATACTCATTAAAATTCCTAGCGACCCTCTTCAAATTTCACTGGGGTTTTTTCGGAGAGAGACTGGTCAGTTTGCCTAAATCACATGAAGAGAATGGGTCTGTGTGGTCAGTGTGTGCTGTATAAAAAAAATCCTGCAGCACGCAGTGCATGAGAAAAAAAAAACTCCGACCATTTTTTGGGATTAAAACGCCGACTTTGAGGTGTATTTTCATATAGTATTTATGGTTGTATTCTCATTTTCGTGGTCTCATTTGATAGAATCAGAAAACATATTACAGAAATAGAAATGATTTAGATTAGTTTCATGATGAAAATGGCCTTGAAATTGAGCTCAAAGTAGTGGAAATGTTCGATTTTTGCCAATGTTCAAGAGTACACAAATCATGCCATGCGTCCAATACACGTCAACTGGTGAGTCTAATATTCTTACACAAGTGCACTGATATTATTTATACCATTTTTACAATACTGCAGTAGTCTGCATAACAGTAAATCTTCTATTTTTTGTGTGAATAAAAAATCAAAATAGAAAGCAAGAGTAATTAATATAAGAGGGGCCTAAAGACGTGAATAATGAACAGAGAAAATCTTATTTTAGTGCCAGGAATGTATGCATTGTTTATTCTGGACCCTATTTTGAAATTGACATCTTTTTTATTTTGCATGAAATTGGCCAAATTGCCAATTTCTGACCACTTTATTGGGTAGTTGAAATCAGTATATTTGTGGTTTCTTGTACTCAATTGATAGAACAACTGGAGTTCTAAAGAAATAGCTATTAGTTTGGTCGACTGTAACAATGGAATTGGCCGAAAATAGGGCTCAAAGTCGGCGAAATTGCCGATGCATATATATATCGCCGACATCGCTAACTTTGCGAGAGCGTAATTCCGTAAGTTTTCCATCAAATTTCGTACTTTTGGCGTCATTACCATCAGGAAACGATTCTCTATCATTTCATAAGAAAAAATGATTTTTTTTTTCCAAAATTTTGCGACATAGAATGACAGTTTCAGAATGGGGCCTCCAACAGTCAAAGGGTTAAAGTGAGGCAAAAATATCAATGCATCAAAAAATTGTCAAAGTTTAGCCTTCTGTGGCTTGTGTAATAATAAAGATATCCTAATGAAATTTTGTTTACTACAGTGGACCCATGGTTTTCGTCCGGTGTGGAAATTGTACAATTCGGATTTCGAGCACTTATTCGGTAAAAGTTTCCCCGGGTTTCGTACATCCGCTTGGAAATCGTCCGTATCAGATGCGTCCACCCACCCGGGACGCCGCTTCTCACGCGTACCAGACTCTGTCTGCCTCTATCTCTTGTTGAGTAAGCAATACTCCGTGCATTCATCCGTTGTTTTTTGTGCTTAATGATTGCGACTGTGAAATACGCAACCATGGGGCCAAAGAAAGTTCAGAGTGCCAGCCCTTTGGTAAAGAAGGTGAGAAACACGATAAAATTCAAGAAAGAACTTGTAGCAAAATATGAAAGTGGCGTACATGTGCCTTCTTCAGTGATTAAGGACATATGTGCAAAGTGGAATGAGTTGCAAAATTTTGTGGAGAATTATCACCCTAACAAAATTGTTGCAACCCGTGTCTGCAACATGTTCAATGACAATGCCTTGTCCCATTTTAAGAAGAACATAAGAAAGAAGGAACACTGCAGCAGGCCTACTGGCCCATGCGAGGCAGGTCCAAGTCTCCCACCTGCTTAAGCCAATGCCCTAACCTAGTGGCACAGGGGTGCCACTAGGAAGCTTCTTTGGACCCATGGTGACTTATTTCACAGTGACAATCACTAAACCAGCAATAAACAGAATAAATTTATTGTGAAATGTTTGAAAGAGTGTGCTGGGTAATGTTCTCTCAATAGTAAACAACGCTAAACTGGCGTCCTTTGCGGCGAGGCGCGCAAGCGCAGGCAGGTGGACAGGTCTGGTACGGACCGATAGTCGAGGGAATGACCGATAGACGAGGGAAACATTGACCGAAAAAAAGCGCTCGAAACTCGAAATCACCGATAGTCGGAATTACCGAAACTCGAGGGACCACTGTAATTCATTGTTTTTTGTGCTTGTGACTGCTAAATAAGCCACCATGGGGCCAAAGAAAGTTGCGAGTGCCACCCCTTTGGTAAAGAAGGTGAGAAACCCAATAGAATTCAAGAAAGAACTCGTAGAAAAATTTGAAAGTGGCGTACGTGTGACCGAGCTCGCCAGGATGTATGGGAAGTCCAAATCAACGATCAGTTCCATCCTGGCAAAGAAAAAAAGAAATCAAGGAAGCTTATATTGCGAAAGAGGTAAATGCACTAATGAAGATGTTGATAAGTTGTTGTTGGTGTGGATCAACGAAAAACAGTTAGCGGGAGATAGTGTTGTTGAGGCGATAATTTGCGAAAAGGCAAGGCAATTGCATGCGGATCTCATAAAGAAAATGCCTGGAACGAGTGCTGCTGTTAGTGAATTTAAGACCAGCAAAGGCTGGTTCGACAGACTCAAGAATCGAAGAGGGATACACTGTGTGGTAAGGCAGGGTGAGACTGCAAGTTCAGACAAACATGCGGCCGAAGAATTCATTGATGAATTCAAGGGATACGTAGAGGCTGAAGGATTCCTCCCTCAACAAGTGTTCAATTGTGACGAAACAGGCCTCATTTGGAAGAAAATGCCAAAGAGGAGCTACATCATGCAGGAGGAAAAGAAACTGCCAGGACACAAGCCTATGAAGGATAGGCTAACTCTTTTGTTCTGTGGTAACACTAGTGGGATTTCAAAGTGAAGCCTTTACTGGTGTATCACTCTGAAAATCCCTGAATGTTCAAGAAAAACAATGTCATGAAGAGTAAATTGTGTGTGATGTGGAAGGCTAACAATAAAGCATGGGTCACGAGGCTAATTTTCATTGAGTGGGTCAATGAAGTGTTTGGCCCGAGTGTGAAGAAATACCTCCTGGAAAATAAAATGCCACTCGAGTGCCTCCTGGTAATGGACAATGCTCCTGCTCATCCTCCATACTTGAAGACCAATTGTTTGAGGAGTTTAGTTTCATCACAGTGAAGTTCTTGCCCCCTAATACCACTCCTCTCATCCAGCCCATGGACCAAGCAGGTCATTTCAAACTTCAAAAAACTCTACACCAAAGCAATGTTTCAAAGGTGCTTTGAAGTGACCTCGGACACTGAATTGACCCTAAGATAGTTCTGGAGAAATCACTTCAATATCCTCAATTGCATAAGCCTTATATATATATAGCCAGAATGTGTCCAAGAGAAGGATTTTGAAGGCTTTGAGGCCGACCCTGACAACTCTACGCCTGTTGTGGAATCTATTGTGGCATTGAGGAGGTCCATGGGGTTGGATGTGAGTGGCGAGGATGTGGAAGAGTTGGTGTAGGACCACAGAGAAGAGCTAACCATTGAAGAGCTACAAGACCTTCAACTGGAACAGCAACAGATCACAGCTGAGGAAATTGCTTCAGAGGAGGAGGAAGAGAGAGGGGAGAATGTGCCTTCTTCAGTGATTAAGGACATTTGTGCAAAGTGGAGTGAGGTGCAAAGTTTTGTGGAGAATTATCACCCTAACAAAACTGTTGCAAGCCGTGTCTGCAACATGTTCCATGACAATGCCTTGTCCTATTTTAGGCAAATCTTAAAGAGACGCCAGAAACACAGCTCTCTGGACAGATTTTTTGTGCGACAGGGGTCCAGTGACTCTCAAGCTGTTCCTAGTGCCAATAAAAGACAAAGAAGGGAAGTAACCCCGGATAGGCCTTTGATACCTGAAGTCCTTATGGAGGGAGATTCCCCTTCCAAACAATAACCTCTCCTCCCTTTCCCCTCCTCGCCTTCTTCCATAAGCCAACAAGAGTCTTCAATAAAGGTATGTAATAGTGATTTAAATGTTCATTTATCCATTTCATTAGTCATTTATATTTATTGATCATTGTTTTCTGCATGTAAAACTATATTTATTCTCTATAAAATGTATTTTTTTTTTAATATTTTTGGGTGTGTGGAACGGATTAATTGGATTTACATTATTTCTTAGGTAAATATTACTTCAGTTTTCATACAAATCGGTTTTCGGCCGACCTTCTGGAACGAATTAAAAACGAAAACCGATGTTTTACTGGTATAACATTTCTGGTATATTTTTAAATGTTTATACAGTAGTGTAGTACTGTACAGTGGTCCCTCAACTAACAATGATTCCATATAACGAGCAAATCGTGTAACGAGCGCTTTTTTCGCTAAATATTTCTCTCATGTAGCGAGCATTCCCTCGTGTAGTGATCCATACCAGAACTGTCCGCCTGCCCCGCGCTTGTGCGGTGAGACGGACAGGACGCCAGTCTAGCATTGTTTACACTTTAGAGAACATAACCCAGCACGCTCTTTCAAACATTCACAATACTTTTGTTGTGTTTATTGCTGGTTCAGTGATTGTCACTGTAAAATAAGTCACCATGGATCCAAAGAAGCTTCCTAGTGGCACCCCAGTGGTAGCAGGCATGCAGGGAGTGTAGCAATCATGCAGGGAGTGTAGCATTCATGCAGAGAGTGTAGCAGGCATGCAGGGTGTGTAGCATTCATGCAGGGAGTGTAGCATTCATGCAGGGAGTGTAGCATTCATGCAGGGAGTGTAGCATTCATGCAGGAGTGTAGCATTCATGCAGGAGTGTAGCATTCATGCAGGGAGTGTAGCATTCATGCAGGGAGTGTAGCATTCATGCAGGGAGTGTAGCATTCATGCAGGGAGTGTAGCATTCATGCAGGGAGTGTAGCATTCATGCAGGAGTGTAGCATTCATGCAGGAGTGTAGCATTCATGCAGGGAGTGTAGCATTCATGCAGGGAGTGTAGCATTCATGCAGGGAGTGTAGCATTCATGCAGGGAGTGTAGCATTCATGCAGGGAGTGTAGCATTCATGCAGGGAGTGTAGCATTCATGCAGGGAGTGTAGCATTCATGCAGGGAGTGTGAGGATTCATTCAGGAGTGTAGCATCATGCAGGGTAGCATCGAGTAGCATTCATGCAGGAGTGTATCAGGCATGCAGAGACAGAGCAGGAGTGGCATTCCTTCAAACCTAGCTTCATGCATTGCCATGCACCATCTTCAAGAAGGCAGAATTCCCTCTTCAATAACTAAGTTATTTATTTAATCCGTTATTATTATTTATTATGTAGTAGTATTTATAAATACACGTATGTGTTAATAATGTTGTTTTGTGTATGTAGAACTATAATTAAAATGTATTTTTTGTGAATATTTTTGGGTGGAATGGATTAATTGTATTTACATTATTTCTTATAGGAAATATGGTTTCGAATTACGAGCAATTCGTGTTAAGAGCTAGCTCCTGGAACGGATTAAGATCGTTAATCGAGGGACCACTGTATATTGAAATAAACAGAATAGAGGAAATCAGCTCTAATAAACATTATTTAGGTATGAATACTGGTCAGAGAGCCCGTCGTAAGTCTGAAGCGTTGGTAAATGAGTACGTCACTAAGTGAGGAAAGGCTGTACATAGACAATTTGATATCAAATTTCTAGTATGGAAACTATGGAATATGCCAGTAACGGTGGTCCCACAACACGTATCATTGGAAGAGAAAAACCTTCATCAACATGTCACGGCTTATTTTGTTGCAAGAAAGTTGGATTTAAATCAGTACAAGACTTATCCACAGATGACAAAGCACTACTTATTCAACGTTCAAAAGTAAATCTTATGGACAATGACCAAATTTGTTTGCATCATGAAGCAATGTACCTCGAAAAATATGAAACAATGCAAAAGACATGCTACAATCCATTTGGAAAACAAAACCATCATACGAGAACAAAACTTTTGAGGGTTGATGTTGAAATGGCTAACAAATTGAATTGTTTGACAAAGAGCAAAATCAAACCAGGTCAAAAAAAATTGTTCTAAATGTATAGCTGATGCTCAAATAGCGGAGACTTCAATTGCCTCGTCCTCATCTTCTGATGATTTTGATATGGACAAGAATATACAGTAGACCCCCGAGTTACGATCATAATTCATTCCAGAAGGCTGCTCAAGTGCCATTACCGAACAAATTTTCTCCCTTAACCCTTTCAGGGTTATTGACGTACTAGTACAGCTTACGCCCTGGGGTTATTGACGTACTAGTACGCCTAAATTCTAGTGCCCTCAAATCAAGCAGAAACAGGCTGTTAGGCCTAGATGTGATAGAATGGGTCTGTGTGGTCAGCGTGTGCAGTACAAAAAAAATCCTGCACCACACATTGCATAATGAAGAAAAAAACTGACCTTATTTTTTGGTTTAAAACAGCGACTTTGCAGTCTATTTTCGTATGGTATTTATTGATGTATTCTCGTTTTCTTGATCTCATTTGATAGAATGGAAGATATATTACAGAAATAGAGATGATTTTGATTAGTTTGACAATGACAAGTACCTTGAAATTGAGCTCAAAGTAGCGAAAATGTTCGATTTTTGACTATGTTCAAGAGTAAACAAATCACACCATGCGTCCAATACACATCAACTGGCGAGTCTAATATTCATGCACAAGTGCTCTGATATTGTTTATACCATTTTTACAATGATGCAGTTGTATACATAACAGTAAATCTTCTATTTTTTTGTGAGAATAAAAATTCAAAATGATAAGCAAAAGTAATGTAAGAGGGGCCTGGAAACGTGACTAATGAACAGAGAAGATGTTATTTTAGTGCCAGGAATGTCTGCCTTGTTTATTATGGACCCTATTTTGAAATTGGCATCGTTTGAAATTTGTGTGAAATTGGCCAAATTACCATTTTCTGACCATATTTTGGGTAGTTGTAATTGGTAAATAAGCAGTTTCTTGTACTCAATCGATAGAAAAAATGGAGTTCTAGCGAAATAGCTATAATTTTAGTAGACTGAAACATTGGAATTTACCGAAAATAGGGCTCAAAGTGGGGGAAATCGCCGATGCGTAAATGTCATCCATACCGATAACTTTGCGAAAGCATAATTCCGTTAGTTTTCGATCAAATTTCATAGTTTTTGTGGCGTTATGATCGGAAAAAGATTCTCTATCATTTCATAAGATTTTTTTTTTTTTTAAATTCTTGGACACTGAGAACAAGTTTCGGTGACCCCCCTTGACCCTGAATGGGTTAAGAAATAATGTCAAAGTGGTTAGTCCATTTCAGACCCCCAAAAATACACTTACAAAAGCACTTACAATATTACACTTACATAATTGTACGATTTCCAAGGTGAACGTAACTCGGGGGTCCACTGTACATAGAATCATATACAGTCATCCCTTGGTTTTCGCTTGTCCCAGTTTTCGCCGATTTTGGTTTTCACCGACTTTTTTCAGGGAAAATTTGTCTTAGTTTTCGCTGATTGTTTTAGTTTTCGCCGACCGTATGGGACCTGTCCACCAGTGCCGCGCACATACAAAGGCCGTAGGCCCGCCACCCACGCACCTCCCACGCACATTGTCACGCAGTCTAGCATTGTTTACACTTGAGTGAACATCACCCCAGATGTTTATACAAAACATTTATTAACAATTCATTGTTTTTGGGCCTTGATTATTGTGTGTGACTACTAAATAAGCTACCATGGGCCCAAAGAAAGCTCCTAGTGCCACTTCTTTAGTAAAGAAAGTGAGGAACACTGTAGAAATGAAGAAAGAAATAATAGAAAAATATGATAGTGAAAGTGAGAAACACGATGGAGTTTAAGAGTGTAGAGGCATGCAGGGAGTGTAGCAGATGCAGGAGTGTAGCAGGGAGTGTAGCAGGCATGCAGGGAGTGTAGCAGGCATGCAGGGAGTGTAGCAGGCATGCAGGGAGTGTAGCAGGCATGCAGGGAGTGTAGCAGGCATGCAGGGAGTGTAGCAGGCATGCAGGGAGTGTAGCAGGCATGCAGGGAGTGTAGCAGGCATGCAGGGAGTGTAGCAGGCATGCAGGGAGTGTAGCAGGCATGCAGGGAGTGTAGCAGGCATGCAGGGAGTGTAGCAGGCATGCAGGGAGTGTAGCAGGCATGCAGGGAGTGTAGCATGCATGCAGGGAGTGTAGCATGCATGCAGGGAGTGTAGCATGCATGCAGGGAGTGTAGCATGCATGCAGGGAGTGTAGCATGCATGCAGGGAGTGTAGCATGCATGCAGGGAGTGTAGCATGCATGCAGGGAGTGTAGCATGCATGCAGGGAGTGTAGCATGCATGCAGGAGTGTAGCATGCATGCAGGGAGTGTAGCATGCATGCAGGGAGTGTAGCATGCATGCAGGGAGTGTAGCATGCATGCAGGGAGTGTAGCATGCATGCAGGGAGTGTAGCATGCATGCAGGGAGTGTAGCATGCATGCAGGGAGTGTAGCATGCATGCAGGGAGTGTAGCATGCATGCAGGGAGTGTAGCATGCATGCAGGGAGTGTAGCATGTATGCAGGGAGTGTAGCAGTATGCAGGGAGTGTAGCAGGTATGCAGGGAGTGTAGCAGGTATGCAGGGAGTGTAGCAGGTATGCAGGGAGTGTAGCAGGTATGCAGGGAGTGTAGCAGGTATGCAGGGAGTGTAGCAGGTATGCAGGGAGTGTAGCAGGTATGCAGGGAGTGTAGCAGGTATGCAGGGAGTGTAGCAGGTATGCAGGGAGTGTAGCAGGTATGCAGGGAGTGTAGCATGTATGCAGGGAGTGTAGCATGTATGCAGGGAGTGTAGCATGTATGCAGGGAGTGTAGCATGTATGCAGGGAGTGTAGCATGTATGCAGGGAGTGTAGCATGTATGCAGGGAGTGTAGCAGGTATGCAGGGAGTGTAGCATGTATGTAGGGAGTGTAGCATGTATGCAGGGAGTGTAGCAGGCATGGAGGGAGTGTAGCAGGCAGGGAGGGAGTGTAGCAGGCAGGGAGGGAGTGTAGCAGGCAGGGAGGGAGTGTAGCAGGAGAGTGCAGCGGGAAGTGACCCCGGATAAGGACTTGGTACCTAGAGTCCTTATGGAGGGGGATTCTCCTTCCAAAAAATTAGGGTCTCTTCCCTCTCCCCTCTTCCATCTCTCCCATCCAGCAACATCAGTCTTCAATAAAGGTAAGTGCCACATTCAGTTCATTCATTTGTGCATGTAAATCTATCTTTAAGGCCCCCCAAAAAAATTTTTTCCAAACTTCTGGGTTTCTGGAACGGATTAATTGAATTTCCATTATTTCTTATGGGGAAAATAGTTTTGGTTTTCGCCGATTTTGGTTTTAGCCGATCCATCTGGAACGGATTAAAATCGAAAACCGAGGGATGACTGTACAATGGACCCCCGAGTTTCGGTCACCTCGGAAATTGTACAATTATGTAAGTGTAATATTGTAAGTGCTTTTGTAAGTGTAATTTTGGGGGTCTGAAATGGACTAACCTACTTGACATTATTCCTTAAGGGAGTAAATTCGTTCGGTAATGGCACTTGAGCAGCCTTCTGGAATGAATTATGACCGAAACTCGGGGGTCCACTGTATATATTTATTCCCAAAGAAGAAGTTGATGAAAATAAATTGTTTTTAGAAGATGGTGAGGAAGGAGCACAATAGCTGAAATAAGGGAGCATCACCAGTTTCTGCCACTTGACTCAAACACCATACACGTAAGCAAAGTTTCAAATGATGCCATCTACTTCACTTGCAAAACTTCCAATATGGGCACTAAAATGCCAGGCTTATGAATAACACAACTGCTCCCTGGTAATTACATTGCTTGCATTTACGATAAATGGTGGATTAGAAACTTTGTTGAAGTATCAGCGGAAGAGAGTGATGCGTTGATGAAGTTTATGCACCCACGCGTTCTGGCCAGTTCATTTTACTGGCCTGAAAGACACAACATTTCTGGGGTGCTGGACAAACACCACACTTCCGTACTTCCTGTTCCATCAGCTACATCATCTGAGAAACAATATAAGTTTTCAGAATTTTTTGGGGCAAACGTGAGCCACCGATTTAAAGCAATGCAATGAAGAAATCAAGTAATCAGAACTTCAGCTTGGGAACCAACTGAAGATACCCATTGTGGGCTCGGGAATCTAGACTAAGCAGCTCCGTTATTGGCTTGGAAACCAGATACCCCAGCAAGGCTTTGAAACCTCAACAAAGAAACCAAGACTACAGGCTTGGAAACCTGAACAAAGAAACCCACCCATGGCTGAGATTGCATGGTTATCAGACGTGACCTCTATGGTTGCTGGTTCAAATTGATGGAAATACCACCATGAACCAACTAAACCAAATACTTCAATGCTTTTCTCATAAACATTGCTGAAAAAATGATCACATGACACGTCCAGCATAAAAAGTTATCTAAACTGTGCATTTTTGCAGAGCCATTGAAGCTACAGTATTATTATTATTATAATCAAAAGAAGCGCTAAATGAAGCTACAGTAACCTGTTGAATTTTGACCTTTATTTTTTGGGTATTATATGGGTGCGATGAAAAACTGAAGCAACTTTTTTAGATGGTTTAAAACATACTCTTTATAATGTTTCAAAATGACTTTTTTTTTTTGCAAAAGCACATTGAAAATACCAATTTTTCTACTTTTTTGAAAAAAAAAATGTGAGAATTTAAATTTAAAAGGAATGAAACATACTCCCAAGTTAAAATTATATACAGTGGTCCCCCGAGTATCATAAAAACTTCACTCAAGAAGCCTGCTCAAGCGCCATTACCGAACGAATTTACTCCCTTAACCCTTTAACTGTCCATACGTAGATTTACGTTCACTCGCGCACTGCTCCGAATATTTAAAAAAAAAAATCATTTTTTGTAAATGAAGAGCGCATTTTTATAAACAGGATAGGCTAAAAAAAAATTTTTTTAGGGCCAGTACTTACCGAGATATAAGCCCGACAAGTTGGTGCTGGATGCTCACCTGACGGCAACATCAAGTCCTGCCGCTTGCAGAAGTAATGCTGATATACTTTTTCTCCTAGTTTTTATTTTAATTTATACAATTTTTATGTTCTGGTAATTACAATTTATAATAGTTCTTGTGATTTCATAGCCAATCTTTGATCTAACACTAATATTAGGTACTGAAATAGTACTCAAATAGTCACAATGACACCAACAGGTGAACAATTTCACCTGCCATGGTCATTTACTATTGTCTATAAATATATATGAAGTATTTATAGGTCCCAGCAATGTTTTAGACATCCTGGATTATATATGAAACTCCTTAAAGAATGGTGTGTTGACAATTGTCAGATAACTACTGATAAGGCAGTGACATTGATGAATGAATGTGTGCAAGGAACCCTTGCTTTGTTTTCACTGTCTGTATCTATCTGTCTATCTATCTATCTGTCTATCTATCTATCTGTCAACCTATCTATCTATCTGTCTATCTATCTGACTATCTATCTGTCTATCTATCTGTCTGTCTATCTATCTGTCTGTCTATCTATCTGTCTGTCTATCTATCTGTCTGCCTATCTATCTGTCTGCCTATCTATCTGTCTGTCTATCTATCTGTCTGTATATCTATCTGTCTGTCTATCTATCTGTCTGTCTATCTATCTGTCTGTCTGTCTGTCTGTATATCTATCTGTCTATCTGTCTGTCTATCTATCTGTCTATATAACTGTGTATCTATCTGTCTATCTATCTGTCTAGCTCGGCTTATCTGTCTTTGTTTGCCTGCCTATGTGTGCCTGGAGTATAATATGAAACTCCTTGACGAATGGTGTTATGACAAGTGTCAGATAACACTGACAGCCCAATGACATTGATGAATGAATGTGCGCAGGGAACCCTCGCTTTGTTTTCACTGTCTATCTGTCTATCTATCTGTCCATCTGTCTATCTGTCTATGTCTCTGTCTAGCTCTGCTTATCTGTCTTTCCGTCTGCCTGTGTGTGTGTCTTTCCGTCTGCCTGTGTGTGTGTGTCTTTCCGTCTGCTTGGCTCAGTCTGAGTGCAGCTCGTAAGCCAACCGGTATTATACACGATGCAGAAGTGACAATGTAGATGAATGGTTCAGAGAACCGACAAGTTGTTAAATTAGACACATATGCAACACTTGGGTATCTTTATTGTGGAAACGTTTCGCCACACAGTGGCTTCATCAGTCCAATACAAAGAAGAAAGTAGTAATAAAAGGAGGAGTTTGAGGTAATCAGTCCCTCGGCCTGGAGTCGATGTGTTCAGTCCATCAATCTTGAAGTAAATACAATATAAGGCAAATAGAAGTTGCTTATATACTGTAGACAGGTGAGATGAAGCAGGAGGAGGTAGGGTCATAGTGGTATCATCCACTAGTCGAGTAAGTCCTTGTCAAGGTTTGGACAAATGTTGAAGAATCCTTTGTAGTCAAATAACATGTCAAACCTTGGACATTTCAACTTGTGATAACCACCGTCTCATCATGTCCATAAACCATTTCATGGATGAGGACTGCCGCCTCAATCTCCTTAATTCTTATGACTAAGCTGTGGCATTCAAAGTACAGGTATGGTCTATTAGTGGTCTCTACATTCCTCACGTTGACAACATTTGGATCTTGTACAGGATTCTTCAACATTTGTCCAAACCTTTGGACAAGGACTTACTCACTAGTGGATGATACCACTATGACCCCGCCTCCTCCTACTTCATCTCACCTGTCACAGTATATAAGCAACTTCTATTTGCCTTATATTGTATTTACTTCAAGATTGATGGACTGAACACATCGACTCCAGGCCGAGGACTGATTACCTCAAACTCCTCCTTTTATTACTACTTTCTTCTTTGTATTGGACTGATGAAGCCACTGTGTGGCGAAACGTTTCCACAATAAAGATACCCAAGTGTTGCATATGTGTCTAATTTAAAAACTTGTCGGTTCTCTGAACCATTCATCTACATCCTGTCTGACACAGCAACTTCTTGGGATCTTGATACAAAGGGATTCTTCAACATTTGTCCAAACCTTTGGACAAGGACTTACTTCGACTAGTGGATGATACCACTATGACCCCGCCTCCTCCTGCTTCATCTCACCTGTCTACAGTATATAAGCAACTTCTATTTGCCTTATATTGTATTTACTTCAAGATTGATGGACTGAACACATCGACTCCAGGCCGAGGGACTGATTACCTCAAACTCCTCCTTTTATTACTACTTTCTTCTTTGTATTGGACTGATGAAGCCACTGTGTGGCGAAACGTTTCCACAATAAAGATACCCAAGTGTTGCATATGTGTCTAATTTAACAAAGTGACAATGTGTATTACTTGCCAGTCATGGTATTATGTCTTAAATCTACAAACATTGTATAGCACTTTGCCTGGAATTTTTGGGTTATCCTAGGTAATTTACACTACATATGTATAATAACTGTACTTATGTGTACATGAGGCTCAGGTCAGTGTGTGTAGGAGAGAGGGAGATTATTTCCCAGTAAAAGTAGGCCATAGACAGGGATGTGTGATGTCACCGTGGTTGTTCAATATATTTATAGATGGGGTTGTAAGAGAAGTCAATGCGAGGGTCTTGGCAAGAGGTGTGGGATTAAAAGACAAAGAATCAAATACAAAGTGGGAGTTGTCACAGTTGCTTTTTGCTGATGACACTGTGCTTTTGGGAGATTCTGAAGAGAAGTTGCAGAGGTTGGTGGATGAATTTGGTAAGGTATGTAAAAGAAGAAAATTGAAAGTGAATATAGGAAAGAGTAAGGTGATGAGGATAACAAAAAGATTAGGTGACGAAAGATTGGATATCAGATTGGAGGGAGAGAGTATGGAGGAGGTGAATGTATTCAGATATTTGGAAGTAGACATGTCAGCAGATGGGTCTATGAAGGATGAGGTGAATCATAGAATTGATGAGGGGAAAAGGGTGAGTGGTGCACTTCGGAGTCTGTGGAGACAAAGAACTTTGTCCATGGAAGTTAAGAGGGGAATGTATGAGAGTATAGTTATACCAACACTCTTATATGGGTGTGAAGCATGGGTGATGAATGTTGCAACGAGGAGAAGGCTGGAGGCAGTGGAGATGTCATGTCTGAGGTCAATGTGTGGTGTGAATATAATGCAGAGAATTCGGAGTTTGGAAATTAGGAGGAGGTGCGGGATTACCAAAACTATTATCCAGAGGGCTGAGGAGGGGTTGTTGAGGTGGTTCGGACATGTAGAGAGAATGGAACGAGACAGAATGACTTCGAGAGTGTATAAATCTGTAGTGGAGGGAAGGCGGGGTAGGGGTCGGCCTAGGAAAGGTTGGAGTGAGGGGGTAAAGGAGGTTTTGTGTGCGAGGAGCTTGGACTTCCAGCAAGCATGTGTGAGCGTATTTGATAGGAGTGAATGGAGACAAATGGTTTTTAATACTTGACGTGCTGTTGGAGTGTGAGCAAAGTAACATTTATGAAGGGATTCAGGGAAACCGGCAGGCCGGACTTGAGTCCTGGAGATGAGAAGTACGGTGTCTGCACTCTGAAGGAGGGGTGTTAATGTTGCAGTTTTATAACTGTAGTGTAAAGCACCCCTCTGGCAAGACAGTGATGGAGTGAATGATGACGAAAGTTTTTTCTTTTTCGGGCCACCCTGCCTTGGTGGGAATCGGCCGATGTGTTAATAAAAAAATAAAAAATGTGTACATGTGAAAGAGAGAGAGAGAGAGATATTACAGATATATATAGATAGACAGAGATATAGACAGATACAGAGATACAGGACAGATAGATATAGACAGATATAGACAGAGATATAGACAGAGATATAGACACAGAGACAGCCAGAGACAGCCAAAGCCAGCCTGCCGAATATATAAGAACATAAAAACGAAGGAACACTGCAGAAGGCCTACTGGCCCATGCAAGGCAAGTCCATGTCACCCCCCAGCTTAGACCAATGACCCACCTAGTCAGGTCACATCCTCTGAAGGAAGGAGCACAGCATCAGACCTAGTAGCACAAGCTAGTCAGGTCCAACTCATACCCACCCACAACCACTCATGTATTTATCGAACCTATTTTTACTTTCCTCTTATAAGGGGAGTGTTAATGCGACATGACATCGTTGAAACCATGGTGTTTGCCACATTATTTGCTCTAGCTGGCACTCAATTGAACTAGTGCTCCCCCAAGGTACTAAGTGGTCCCAGATTTTTTTAATACTGCGCACACTGAGGGCGCAGACCCATTCTCTCATGTCTAGGCGAATCAGGCCTATTGCACTAAATTTGAAGGAATGAAAAATAAAACGTAGATCTACGTTCGGAGCAGTACGTGTACAAACATATATCTACGTTTGGACAGTTAAAGGGTTAAGGAAAAATGTCACGTAGGTTAGTCTATTTCTGACCCCCAAAAATACACTTCCACAAGCACTTACAATATTATACTTACATAATTGTACGATTTCCGGGGTGTACGTAACTCGGGGGACCACTGTATTTGTAAACAATGTTATGTCACAAAATAATAAATGGTATTTCACAGGGATATTTTTATTATTACACAAGCCAGAGAAGGCTAAACTTTGACATCTTTTTGATGCACTGATATTTTTGCCCCACTTTGAGGCTCAATCAGCATGTCAATTTAAAAAAAATGTAAATCCATATTAGTTTTATTGGATTAAGCATAAGAAGTTGTACTCACCTAATTGTGGTTGCAGGGGTCGAGACTCAGCTCCTGGCCCCGCCTCTTCGCTGTCCGCTACTGGGTCTCTGCTCTCCCTGCTCCATGAGCTTTATCATACCTTGTCTTAAAACTGTGTATGGTTCCTGCCTCCACTATATCTTTCTCAAGACTATTCCACTTCCTGACTACTCTGTGGCTGAAGAAACTTGTGTAAGACAACAATGTTTCATTTTGGTAGAAGGAGTGAGAAATTATTTTTATTCAAAATTTCCGAAATTTTGTAGGGTTAGAGTACATGGTCATGGCATGGTGTCAAACAAAAGGTTCTATCTCAGCAACCATTTCATTGGTAAATCTAAAACTTTACCAAAGTTAGTTTCAGACATGTAAGATTCAGCACACCAAGTTTCATCAAAATCCATGATGGTAAAGTGGGTCAATTTTCTAAAATCAGAACACTTTACATGTGCCAGCAGGCACATCAAAATAATGAATTTTCTTTTAAAATGACATTCCCTCCCCACTGGTCTGTCAGAGATTGCATTGTATTACGTTAACCCTCACCCAAGTCAGTGTGTTCAGTTCATCAGTCTTGATGGACTGACTACATTGACTCAAGGCTGAGGGACTGATTACTTCAAACTCCTAGCTCCTCATCTTCCATCATTCTTCTCTGTATTGGAATGAAGAAGCCATTAGCTGGAGAAATGTTTCAAGAATAAAGACTCCCAAATGATGCACAAATGTCTCAATTATCAAGTACAAGTGTGGTAACCTGTCTCCCTTGCTTCATTTCTCCTGATATACACATCAACTGAAGAACATCTGCAGCACATGCAAGGCTGGTGAATTTAATGGTAGCTTTCAGGACTTCAACAAGGAGGCACTGATGACCCCATATACAGTAGGGCCCCACTTATATGGCAGGTTAGGTTCCAGGCTAGTGCCTTAAAGCAGACATCGTCGAAAAGCAAGAACCCGCATAATTTTCCAACTAAATAAATGCATATTAAATGTCAGACAAGTTTACACTAGCTTATATTAAGTTAGCAATAGAACTAGGCATTAAAAAACACAATAAAAAGTAAGATACACACAGAGTACACTTATTACTTACCTTAAAATATTAATATTAATGTGTGAGAGGTGAGTGGCAGGGTATTTATAGAATAAAATCAGAAGATGGCACACAATCATCCTCTGATTCTTCAACTTTTATTCGTTTTGGAGACTTGTGTGAAGCTCTTAAAGGAGTGTGTGTTGATGTTGAAGGCTGTTCAAGGCTAGCTGTTGATGTTGAAGGCTGTTCAAGGCTAGCTATTGATGTTGAAGGTTGTTCAAGGCTAGCTGTTGATGTTGAAGGCTGTTCAAGGCTAGCTGTTGATGTTGAAGGCTGTTCAAGGCTAGCTGTTGATGTTGAAGGCTGTTCAAGGTTAGCTGTTGATGTTGAAGGTTGCCATGATACTTTCATAAAGTAGGAAAACATTGAACTTTGCCTTAAGGATTTTTTTTTCCTTTCCCTTAAAATTTCTTTATAGCATGTAACATCATGGGAAAGGGATGCATCCACTGTTGAACTTCGTTGTAAATCTGGATCAATCTTCTAAAAAATTGTCATTGCTATTTCTATATGGTTGAAAGCTTTTTCCAAATCCTGGGTTTTCATTTCTTTAATGGCAAGAAGACTATCATCAGGATGGATCTCCTCTTCTTGAAACTTCTTTCTTTGCTCTTCAGTCAGAAGAAGATCTTCATCTGTTAGAGCCTCTTCATGAGAAAGGGTGGCTAACCCACCAGGGTTAAAAATCTGAAGAAAATCTTATCTTATCTTATCCACTTCCAATTCTAATTCCCTTGCCATATCCACAACATTTACACTCACTTCATCCACTGGATTCTCAAAGTCTTCAAAATCGTCCATAAGTTCAGGAATTAGATTCTTCCAAACACCTTTGAGTGTAGTTTCTTTTACTTCATTCCATGACTCTCTAATATTTTTAATACCATCCAAAATTGTGAAACCTTTCCAAAAGGTTTTTAATTTATTTTGTTTAGGCCAAGACATTTTATCATTGCCTAGGAAATTTACAGCCTTAATGAAAGTTCTTCTTAGGTAATAAGATTTAAAGGCTGCAATTACACCTTGGTCCATTGGCTGCAGTAATGAAGTTGAGTTTGCAGGTATAAAAGCAACATTTATCTCTTTGTACATACCATGTAGAGCTGTAGGGGCACTGCATGCAGAGCTGTAGGGTGGGCCGGGTATGTAGAACTGTAGGGTGGGCCGGGCATGTAGAGCTGTAGGGTGGACCAGGCATGTAGAGCTGTAGGGTGGGCAGGGGCATGTAAAGCTGTAGGGTGGGCTGGGCATGTAGAGCTGTAGGTGGGCAGGGCATGTAGAGCTGTAGGGTGGGCAGGGGCATGTAGAGCTGTAGGGTGGGCTGGGCATGTAGAGCTGTAGGGTGGGCCAGGCATGTAGAGCTGTAGGGTGGGCCAGGCATGTAGAGCTGTAGGGTGGGCCGGGCATGTAGAGCTGTAGGGTGGGCCAGGCATGTAGAGCTGTAGGGTGGGCCGAGCATGTAGAGCTGTAGGGTGGGCCGGGCATGTAGAGCTGTAGGGTGGGCCGGACATGTAGAGCTGTAGGGTGGGCCGGGTATGTAGAGCTGTAGGGTGGGCCAGGCATGTAGAGCTGTAGGGTGGGCCAGGCATGTAGAGCTGTAGGGTGGGCCGGGCATGTAGAGCTGTAGGGTGGGCCAGGCATGTAGAGCTGTAGGGTGGGCCGGGCATGTAGAGCTGTAGGGTGGGCAGGAGCATGTAGAGCTGTAGGGTGGGCCAGGCATGTAGAGCTGAAGGGTGGGCTGGGCATGTAGAGCTGTAGGGTGGGCCTGGCATGTAGAGCTGTAGGGTGGGCCGGGCATGTAGAGCTGTAGGGTGGGCAGGGCATGTAGAGCTGTAGGGTGGGCTGGGCATGTAGAGCTGTAGGGTGGGCCGGGCATGTAGAGCTGTAGGGTGGGCCGGACATGTAGAGCTGTAGGGTGGGCAGGGCATGTAGAGCTGTAGGGTGGGCATTGTCTAAAATTGTTGGCGCTTGCAGCTTCACCCTGCACTCTGATGTTGTGAAGTTGACCTCTTTCCTTAAATCTATTAAACCAGCTAGCTGTGAATTTATCTTCAGCAGCTTCCTCACCTTTCTCAGCCTTCACAGAATTGAAGAGACTTAGGGCCTTGGACTGGATAATGGCTCGGCTTAAAGGCACATTGTGACTAGTCTGATCATCAATCCACACCATTAAAAGTTTTTCCATGTCAGCAATAAGGTTATCATGTTTTCTTATAACATTAGTGTTCACTGGTGTAGCACTTCTAATTTCCCGCAACACTTTCTCCTTATTGTTCACAATTGTACTAACTGTTTGACGAGCCAAACCAAGCTTACGTGATATCGCAGTCATAGACATACCTTGCTCACTCAGTTTAATTATTTCTAACTTGGCACTTAAAGTAAGAGGCTTCCGACTCCTCTTTTTATCACAACTAAGCTTAGACGCCATAGTCAATGAGAACCATATAGTTAACGAAAGAGTAAACGAGAGAGAGAACGAGATACGGAGTTCAGACAATGTAAAACACAAACTGAACAGGTAGTGGGCGATCACTCGGTCAGGCAAAATAAATGTGTATTAATACGTGTCCACTTTTAGTTCATTCACGTACGTTTGTAAGAGTTTGTGAAACTTTTACCTCACAATATTTTTTTTTATTATAATAATAATTACCTCAAAATACACTCTTACATTGTGTACAAGTTGTATAAGTTAGTACAGAAGAATAAATAAACAGCAACACTCCCATTCTCATGCAACACACCATTTTTAGAGTGAATGATATTATGTATATTATTATTATCATAATAAAAAAGAAGCGCTAAATCCACAAGGGTCATGAATAGCTATACGTATATAGAGTGAAGGCATACGAAAGGAATATTTTTCTACACTTATCCCTCAGTTTGACTAGAGAAAACGTAATTCTTCTGACACTCCTACAAAGTCGCTTGGTAAACAAATCTCATATTTGTCAATTTTTATTCTGTGAGTGTATCATGTTAATATGCTATGTAACGTGTTTCTTATATAATTTTGAAGAAAATATCATAGATGGATCAATGAAAATGTCTACATTAATGTAAAATAAGACATTTAATGTGTCCAAGAATTATTATTATTATTATTAGTTTTCCCTCTGCCCGGCAACCACCCCTCCATAGCATATAAACATAGCATGTTTATATGCTTGCTATGTAATGTGTTTCTTATATAATTTTGAGGAAAATATCATAGACTGATTAATAAAAATGTCTATATTAACGTAAAATACGACATTTAATGTACACAAGAGTGATTATTATTACATACTATCAGTATTACTATGGCGTTAAGACTAGAGGGATACTCTTAGTGATTTTAATGTGTACCTGCATGCCAGCACAGTGTGTAAGTATATTTAGGTACAGGTACACATGTATTATTACTAGAACACATAAAATATGCAATAACTTTAAAACACTTGAAATTTTGGAAAGTTTTCAGACATAATAGAGAGACATACTCATGGAGAATGTAAACAAACTGGGTGGTGCGCCGTATTTGAAAGACCGCTCGCCATATAGAAAGTTTTGGTCATAATTTGAATTCGCCGTATTAGCAGAACACTGTAAAGCGGGGCCCTACTATACAGCATAAAGAGTGTATAACTGCAGTTGTCTTAGGACTCAACAACCCCCCACACCCCCGCCCGGACCCCGACGACAACAATAACATCACCCACCATGGCTGACTCTCCCACCAACCCCACCAGCTTCGTAGGATTCCTTCCTGGGCACCAAGGTATGACTACTCCTGATACTATTAGGGAATACATCTTTGCCCTTGAAGCTGAAAACAAAGACATCAAAGCAAAACTAGTGAAATATGAATCCAAGCTAACTAACCTCGAGATCAAGATCAAGATCCACCTTGAAGAGAAGATTACATCGGGAAGTACTGACACACAAAATACTCTACAAACAGTTATAACCAGTCACACCGATCAAATAACAACTCTGAATATGAAGGTGGAAGAAGCAATCAAGGACTGGAATAACAACATGCACACTCGACTTGATGAATATCTTGATTTTCAAGATGACAAAACCGAACAAGATAACTTGTCTGATGCAGTTATAATAAACAGCAACCACATTCCCAGAGACATAACTCAATCCCAGTGCAAGGAAACTGCTATCAACATATTACAAGACCACCTACAAGTTAATGTGCAAAGGAATGAAATCAAGAAACACGATTGCTAGGAAAACAAGGTAAACCTAGTATAATGATCAGACTTCATTCATATGATACAAAAAAGAACCTAACTAAATCAGCAATTACAATGAAATGTGGAGTATATATCAACGAGTGCCTAACCAGGAAACGTCAAAACCTTCTGTTTAGGCTGAGAAAACTTAAACTGGAGAACAAAATCCATCAGTGCTTCGCTCGTGATGGGAAAATACTAGTTCGAAAAGTATCAACAGGTCAGCAATTTTCTATATCAAACGAACGTGATCTCACCAACTTCCTTAGACAAGCTGACATTACCATTACTGATTAGCCTATTGTCCTCAACACATAATATACGTGTGGTGTATTAGTGTATGTTACTACTACTTTGTGAAATTTTTTGTACTATATACTAGCTAGTACCAACTACCTCATACACTATGTACTTTACTTT
>WNWK01023597.1:0-30879 GCA_009830355.1 Cherax destructor | reverse complement strand
AGTTTTCATATATTGCCTTTTGCAGTTGAAAAACTAAGCCCTTCAGCTGGAACAGCAACAGACTGCGCTGGGGAAAATTGCTTCAGGGAGGGGGAAAAAAAGGGGGAAATGTGCCTTTTCTTTTTAAAGGACATGGGGAAAGTGGAATAGTTCAAAGTTTTGTGGAAAATACACCCTAACAAACTGTTGCAACGTTTTCCAACATGTTCTGCAATGCCTTGTCCCTTTTTAGGAAAACAAAGGGGATCCCAAAAACAGACCTTTTTAAAGATTTTTTTGTCCCCGGGGTCCATGACTCTCGTGGCCCTATGAGAAAAAAGAAAAAGAATGAAGTAACCCCAGATGGGCCTTGTCCTGAATTTCCCTAGGGGCCGGACCCTTTCCCAAACAACCCTCCTTCTCCCCCTCTCTCCCCCTTCCCGTTTTCCATATAACGGAGTCTTCAATAAAGGAAAAAGTGATTTTAAAAGTTCATTTTCCATTTCATTAGTTTTATGTTTATTTCTCATTGTTTTTTTAATAAAACAAATTCTCTATAAAATGTATTTTTGTTTATTTTTTTGGGTGTCGGGAACTGATTAATTGAATTTACATTATTTCTTAGGGGAAATATTGTTGTTTTAAATGGATTCTGTTTCTAGTTTTTTGAATGGATTCCCCAAAAACCGGGTTCCCTTTACCTCATGAAAACCCCTTTAAATTTTTTTTAATCTGAACCTAAATTTTTTTTCCAGCTGATTCTATTATGAGAGGAAGTTTAAGTGTGGGTCGGGATAAAAGAGGAAGATGCGAGGCATCCTTGACACCCAGTTCTCTCACATGTGAATTTCCCCCAGTAGTGGCTCAGGTGTTTCTTGTTGCCAGTGGGAGCATATCAGAAAGCCCTGAGGAAAAAGGTAACTCATTAAGTATAGACTTGTTAAATATTGTATGATGCTACACTGACAATTACAAAAAAATTGTTAATTCATGATCAGTCTTGATGTTAAAAAATATTCTCCTCACTTTTCACGGGGTTCCTTCCAAAACCCGGGGGGAAATTTTTTGTATAGGGCATCTATATTTGGTTGTGTCAACCATCTTTTTTTGATTTCATTTACACCATTTATAAAATTCTGGTATATTTTTAAATGTTTTAATAGTGTACTGATATTGAAAAACAGAATAAAAATCAGCTCTAATATACAATTTAGGTATAACTGGTGAAGACCCCGGAAGTCTGAGTCATCAAACATACATGCAAAATGAGGAGGCTATATATTAAATATTTTTTTTATTTTTATTTTCTGTCTTTAAAGTTTTTCTCCTGAATATTGCCCTTTCAAATGCATAAAATAGTCATCTGAAAAAAATTAGACAGGATCCTCACTTAAAACTTTAAAAAGGGAAATTAAAACCCCGGGACAAAACCAGCTCCCCAACCAGTATGAAAACCTAAGTAATGTTATTAGAGCTGATTTTCTATTTTTTTTATTACAGTATATAGTACACTACTGTTTAAACTTTTAAAAAATATACAAAAAATGTTATAAATGGTGCAAAGATGACAAAAACAATATCTAAAACGGTTAAAAAAAACCCATACCAGTACAGTATGTTTCTTTAAACACTAATTCATTACCAACCTACCTTAAATGGAACTCGGTCATTAAGTGAGGAGTACCTGTATCTGGAAATCTATAAAGTTTAATGCAGGTTTATACCTAAATTTTAAATTTCTAGTTCGGGTTATCTATTATAAAGAAAATTCAGAATACATGTGAAATAGAGAATTTCTTATTAGAGATAATGAATCTTACTAATTTCATTAATTATTTGGATTTTTAGGGGACAACAGGCCAAAAAAGGTCAAGAGAAAAGTATTCAGCTAGGTCAAGAGATTATTTCTGGATGTAATTTGCGGAATTGTGTCATTTTTAAAATACACAACTGCTTCTCAAGCACCTTTATCATCAGAAGAATTTGTTGACAGGTAGTAGTCCAAGATATGAACTGTTATAAGAATTTGCTTTTTAGCAGTTCTAGTAAATTTGACTTAAAGCAATCATGCAGCTGAGTGTAAGTATCAATATATTTTTAATGTTCACATAAAAAAACCCAAAATGTAGCCGGGGTTCCCTACTATTTTTTATGTTTTTAAAGATTTATGTATTTCTTATTTCTATGAAATTTTAAAGTTAAATGCTTTATATTTTAAACCACTCCATGCCTCACATTTATTTTTGGTTTAATAACACCTCTTGGGTAATTTTTTTCATTTGGGAAAAAGACTCTTGTTCAGTTTTAGGATATTTTAAAGGAAAAGTTTTCCCCAAAAGGGCCCCGTTTCTTTCCCCGCTTTTGATTGACCTGCTGCAATACAGAATTTATTTGTTCTAAAGGACATAAACAAATAACCCACAGATAGGAAGTGAAACTTATAAGTATTTTTTAGTCCCAAACCCCCAACTAGTCACACAGAGAAATGGGGGAAGGAACCCGTTAGAGAGGGGGTGGGGGGCAGGGTGATAGAACAGGAGGGGGGGGTAGTTTGTAGTAGTAGTAGTTGTAGTTAGTAGTGTTATAGTGTTAACTTGTTAAACTCCAAAAGCCCAAATCTAAAAAGCCTTCCTCTAACCCTTGAAATTGCTCAAAAAACTTTTTGAGTGTAACCCTCCCTTCCTACCCTCCATCCCGCTTGGAGGCCCTCTCCCACCCTTCTCTTTTCCCAGATTTATATGCCCTACTAATCATGCTTTTTGGTCCATTCTTTTGTCCAGACCACCTCAACAACCCCCCCTCCCCCCCTCTGAAAAAACCCTTTGCCCTCTCCCTATCTCCAAAAAATTATGCCTAATATAAATGTTTCAAATTAGAGGACATCTTTCCCCAGCAATTTCTGTAGAACACGGAAGGAAGCAAAGTGATTACCCAGGAAGAGATATCAGAATGGGAAAGAGTAAAAGGGTTAGAATGTATCTGCTAGTACAGTAGTGTATTAGAAATTTTACCAGTTTCAGTAACACACTGCTGGCCCCCTTTTTCATAAATCTTTTCATTCTTATATATTGTAAGCACAACATTGCCGGGATATACAGTTGGATTGGGGTTTTTGAAAAAATGGAATTTGTGGCAACAATGGGGTCTGCTCGAAATATGTGGATTCAATGGGTGTTTTTGGGATCAGTTTTCTTATGGCCTTTAAAATGTGCAATCCCCATTTGTAAGTAATAAACTTATTTAAACGTACACATAAGTACAAATACTATCATATTAAATTTCCTAGGGTAACCCAAAATAATCAGAAAATGATAATTTCCATTGGGGGGACAGTTCACACATGTCTTTTCTCCTCATCTCATTTTTTCATTAAATAGGAAATTTTATAAGGTCAGCCATCACTAACCCATCATCGGGACCTGTAGGGTGCCGGATTAGTGACTTTGTTGGTTAAAGTGGGTTTGGTTAGAAACATTCAACGGGATATTTATGCATTGGCGATTTCACCCAATTTATGCCCTATTTTTGGCCCCTTCCCTTTTCCAATTCAAACCTGCTATTTTGCTAGTATTCCTTCTGTAGTGCTGTTTAAATTCAGCAAAGTTTATACAAAGTTGCACTGAACCTTGGGTTCAGTGCAACCCTTGTGGGTCTTGGGGTTCTTGCAAGATCTGTTATTTTTTCTGGTTTTTATACAAAATGGCTAGCTGGTTTATTATATTAAAACCCCTGACTACACAATGGTCTTTAAGGACCTCAAAAATAAGTCACTTTGTAACTTTTTTGGGGTTTTCCTAGGTTTTTCACACATTTCTATGTATGATTCTATGTAACTGTATTTTTGTATACCTAATAAACTTTCTTATTTACTTTTTTCATGATAAAAAACCGCCCATTCATGTTTCAACTACCCAATAAAGTTGTCGAAATTGTTTGGGCCCAAATTTTCCCCCAAATTGGCAAAAAAACATTTTTTTGTTAAAGCAGCCCACCCCCCTCTTATTTTTTTTGCTTTCCATTTTTTTTTTCACAAAAAAGAAATTTACTGTTTAGTACTGCATTATTGAAATATAAAAAAACACCCCAGTCCCCCATTCCAAAAAACCCGTAGTGACCCATCCCGGGGTTTTTCCCTTCCAAGCACACAAATTATTCTTTTTCCCATGTGATTCTTGAAGGGTCTGGGATTTTCATAGTGATACACCAGAAAGGCTTCACTTTAAAACCCCATAGCTTTAAACAAAACAGAGGTTAGCCTTTTTTTCATAGGCTTGTGTCCTGGCTGTGCCTTTTCCCCCTGAGAATTAGGTCCTGTTGGGCATTTTCTTCCAAAACAGGCCTGTTTCATCATTAAACACTTGTTGGGGGGGGGTTTGTTCAGCCCTACAACCCCCCTGGAATTCATGCACAAATTTTTCAGCTGCACGTTTGTCTGAGCTGGCTGTCACCATCCCTCAAAACACGTTTTGCCACTATTTTTTAAACCCAAACCCATTTTGCGGGTTTAAAAATCATTGTCACATGGTTGGGCATTGTTTTGGAAAGATCTGGGCAATTTCCTTGCCTTTTCAAATTATCGCCAGGAAAACTATCCCCGCTTTTTTTTTTTCTGGATCCACACCAACAACAACTTCTCAACCTCCCCCTGTTTTGATCTTTTTTCGTTAACATATCAACCCCTTTTAACATTGCTTTCTTGATCTCATTTCTCTTTCCCAGGATAGAGCTGATAGTAAAAAGGGGTTTTGTTGTACATCCGGGCAAGATCACTCAGGGCGCCACTCATATTTTTTATAACTTTTCCCCAGTTGATGGTGTTCCCTTTTTTTTAAACAGGGTGACACTAGGTTTTTTGGGCCCCATGGTACTTTTTTCCCAATGACAGTCACTAAACCCCCAAAAAAACACCAAATGAGTGTGAATGTTTAAAAGGCGGCTGGTAATGTTCTCTCAATGGAAAACAATGTTTCCCTGGGGGGTTCTCCCGCGCAGGCGGGGAGCGGGCGGACAGGTCTAATATTTCTAAACACGAGCCATTTCCGATTCTGAAATGAAACAAGCTTACGAAACACGATGTTTGTAAGAACCTTAAAACCGGGGATCCACTAATTTTAAAATAATGTAAACCCCACGTGGCTGCGATTAGACTGGCCAGTTGGACACGTTTTGGGGCGGTGACGTCATTTTTTCTTTAAACCCGGAAAAAATCAAACATTTCCGCTATTGACTAATTTCAAGGTATTTTTCATTTGAAATCAATCAATACAATCTATTTTTAATATATCTTCTATTTTATCAAATGAGATAAAAGAAACGAAATACACCTAAAAAAACAAACAAAAATACATTTTACCCCGCAAAGGGGGCCTAATGGCTGAGAAAAAAACCTTATTTATCACCCAATTTTTTTCATTTTGGTGAACTTTAAAGAAGCATCCCATCATACATTGCCCAAGTTTCAAAAGATACCCCAAACAAACAACTGAAAAAAAAAATATTTACAAAAATTCATATATGGAAAAGGGCCCAAGCCAGGTACAGTGGCCCCTCAGTTAACGAAAATTTAAACCGGTCCAGGGGTATTTAACAGAACCTTTCAAACCCTTTTTCCCAAAAAAATAATGTAAAAACAATTAATTTGTTCCCCAAAAAAAAAAATCATCAAAAAAAAAAAAAACATTTACTTCCTTTATTGAAGGTTTCAAGCATCTGGGAAAGGGAGAGTTGCTGACAGGGCAGGGGGTTAATGGTTGAAGGAAATCCCCCCCCAAAAAAGGGCTTCAGGTAACAAACCTCTCTGGGGCCCTTTCTTTTCTTTTTAAAGCATGAATGCTACACCCCGCATGCCTCTACTCCCCGCATCCCGCCCTCCCTCATGCCGCTACCCTGCATGCCTGCTACCTCCCTAGCCTGCTACACTCCTGCATGCCTGCTCCTCCCCCGCATGCCCCCCCCCATGTGCTACACTCCCTGCATGCCCGCTACACTCCCCATGCCTGCTACCCCCCTGCATGCCTGCTAAATCCCCCCTGCCTCTCCTCCCTGCCCCTCACCCCTGCATGCCTGCTACACTCCCTGCATGAATGCTAACTCCCCCATGAATGCTACACTCCCCCCATGAATGCTCCTCCCTGTGCCCCGCTACACTCCTGCATCCTCCACTCCCCCGCATGCCCCACCTCCCTGCATGCCCCCACTCCCTGCATGCCTTCCTCCCTGCATGCCTCTACCCCCTGCTGCCTGCTCCCCCGCCTGCTGCCTCCCCGATGCCCCTCCAATGTCACACTCCCTGTGAAACTACCTCCCTGCATGAATGCTACCTCCTCCATGAATGCTCCTCCCTCCATGAATGCTACCATGGGCCACTAGGGAAACTTTTTGGGCCCATGGTGACATTTTCAGTGACAATCCAAACCACCGACACCAAAATATTGGAATCTTTGAAAGGGCCCCTGGTAATGTTCTCTCAATGGTAAACAACGCTTTACTGGTGTCCTCGCGCGGAGCAGGGGGACACGTCTAAAACCTTTCGGTAACCGAGGAATTTTCGCTAACCGTTCCAAAAAACGTTTCCAAACTTTTGTTAAGGGGCCTTTCTTTAACCCAGGGGCCACTGTACTGGGTGTCACTTTTTCTGACTTTTTGGGGTTTTCCCAGGTTCTCTACACATATGCTGCATTTGATAATCTATGTAAGAAAATAGCTTTTTTTTGTTTATAGGCATTATGAGATATCCGTTGCCCCTTTATACCTGTTTTCTTAATCAAAACCCCAAAAAGGGGTAGGAGGATGGTACTTGTATTCAATCCTCTTTTCCTCTGTCGAACCACTCAGATTATGCCAAAATTATTCATTCTGGAGTATTTACCCTGTTTTATGTTTTTTATATTTTTTTTACTATTAGATCAATTGTTATAGTAAATAAGCCGAGGTTGATATTATCGGATAATGATATTCCCCCGCATCAGAGACTGAGCTCATGGCAACTGACAGTGGCTTCAAAGCACCTTATCTTTTATGGACAATGTACTGTGTATGTGCTTTACAGAACAAGAAGCATTTCTTTTATTCGTTCAACCATGTAAGGGTTAAAAGTAAGCAGGTTATAACAATAAATGGAGAAAAAGAAATTTGAATGATTTATGCAGCAAAAGTAGCGCCTGGTCTCAGCCCCAGCCGCTGGTTTGACCCCGAAACCTTCTCCAGGTAAACTCCAGATAAACCAAACAGTAGCAGCAGGTTGGTGTGGAAACCCTGGAAATTGAAGTATCTACCCAAAATTAGTCTGGATTACTGATGGAACCCGGATGACTATTGCGGATTAGTGAGCACCTGTATATTTTTATGTTTATTTATAAGATAGGTGGAAAAAGAAAAGTCACTGTCTGTTGAAAATAATTAAGTGACATTTGTTGGTCTCTTTGTGTTCATAGTTTATCTGCTCTGATGCATGAGTCAGTCAGTAATGATTTTCTCTACTGTCTGTAAATCTTGTACATGTTCTTTAAATTCTTAAGTTTATTTCCTGCAGATTCCCTAAATTTTTGTTTTGGCATGTGAGGCCAATGAACAAAAGCTGAAAAATTTACAGGACCTCTACAGGCAGCTTTGGAAAAAAACATTGTGGTACCTGGATAGTGTAAGTCTGTTGTGTGATCAACACAAAGATAAGCCAGGAGGTATGTATGAAAAAAATATTTTACTAAATAATCTTTATGAATATATTGATCAGAGATGTTTTCCAGTTAATGGTACAGTAAACCCTTTCAAAATCTGAAAAGGGTTTCATTCTTGAAAATAAAATCTTATGAAAAATAGCATTACATGACATAAGTAACATATGGGAAAAATAGGTTATTTTTCAGATGTCCCCCAAATTACCAAACAATTTTTTATAATATTGTACCGGGGAAAAAAATTTTATTTTTTTTATCATACATTCTAGTTATTATTGCTAGTTGACATGGAAATGTGGAGAGGGATGATGTGGCCATATTGGGGCTGAAGGGGATGACTGGGGTTATGTTTCATGTGGATGTCGAGTTGTCACTGTAATGGTTGTACTGGAGTGCTCAGGTGTTCTGTAATAAATCTTCCTATCATGCTGTATAGAGTTGATGTTAAGATGTCATCATCTGCTCCAAACCCTACTTCAGAACAGTTCTTGATGTGTCTGGGTCCTTTTCAGTGAAAGAGGCAGTGCCTCAAGTCAAAAAAACAGTTTCCATCTGAGGAGGGGAGGATATATACTCACTATGATGATCTGTGTTTTTGGGAGACCAAAAGAGAAGTTGCAAAGGTTAGTGGATGAGTTTGGGAGGTTGTGTAAAGGTAGAAAGTTGAAAGGAACATAAAAAAGGGGTGGGTAATGAGGGTATCAAACAAGTTAGGTAAAAAAAGGGATATCACTTTAAAAAGAGAGGAGTATGGAAAAAGTGAATGTGTTCAGATATTTGGGAGTAGACTTGTCAGCGGATGGGTTTATAAAGGGGATGAGGTAAACCATGAATTGATGAAGGAAAAAAGGGGGGTGGTACATTGAGGTGTCTGTGGGGAAAAAAACATTATCCATGGAGGCAAAAAGGGTAATGAAAGAGAAATTAAACGATCTTATATGGATGTGAAGCATGGGTGGTGAATGTAGCGAAAGAGAAGGCTGGAGGCACTAGAGATGTTGTGTCCGAGGGCAATTGCAGTGTGAATATAATGCAGAGAATCCGTAGCTTGGAGGTTAGAGGAAGGGTTGTTGATGCAGCTTGGACTTTTAAAGAGGATGGAAAAAATAGAATGACTTGGAGAGCATAATAAAACTGTAGTGGAAGGAAGGCAGGGAAAGGGGGCACCCCGGGAAAAGGGGCATGAGTCTGTCCTGGGGGCCAGTTACTGATTTTTTCTCCCCTCACATTTTGGGCCCTAGGTTTGGGTTTTTTGGATTTCCGTTCAACCAGGCTGTTGCTACTAGAGATCCACTGGCCCACATATCCATCACAACCTGTTTGATCTAGCACTTGGGAGTTTTTTTACTGGAAATTATTTTTTCCATTTTTTTAAAATAATAAACATGCTTGAGCAATGAGAGAAGCAGATGAAAGGGGAGCCATGGGTTTTTTTATTTATTAGGAAACCTTTCCCCTTTAATATTAAAAGTAAGGAGTCAACAATGATTACCTAAGTTAATGTTCTTGTTTCAGGTCGTTTGTTTTTTCTCGCGAAAAGGGTTTTAGATGTTGTGATAGTATAAATGCACTACCAACCCAAACATGTTAATAGAAGCCAAAAAAACTTGTGAATTTTCAACTGCCACTTGTTCGGCAGAGCAATGGAAATTCTTTTTGCAAAAATTCAGCCCAATGCTAATTTCTTCAGGTATTACAGTTTTGTTATAAATTTTTTGTCATTTTTATTTTGTGGACTAAAGATAATAGGGTTTTGTATGACTTGGGTTCTCCATGGGAAGTGGAAAAAAGAATTCTTCCTCTGTAAACCATTTTCATAAAAGGCGACTAAAATGCCGGGGGCAAGGAGCTAGTAACCCCCTTTTCCCGAATTAATTACTAAAAAATTAAAAAGAAAAAATTTCGTTTTCTTTTTTTGGGGCCCCCCTGTTTCCCGTGGGATACAGCCGGCGCTTTAAAGAAGTAGTATGACTTTATGTACAATATATTGTAATTCATGAAATTGAATTCATTGTAATCCCATGTCTTCTCTTTTCCTTGAGTCCTTAGTCTTCATGAGGTACATGAAGCAAATTAAATTAAACAAATTATGTTCTTAGGAAATTGATCCTATAATATGTGATTAGTTATTCATACAATGTTACCCTGAGATAATAGTTTAAGCTTTATTATTATTTTTGTAATAAAAGATGTACATCAAATCTTTTAAATAATAAGCAGTTGAAATGGTGATAGAAGGCCAATATTCAGTGGAATTTTCCATAAGCAGACCTCATTATGTGTTTTTAAATTTTTGTATATGTAAATATGTAGTTATTAAATTAGCAGTGTCATATTTTATTAATTTTTTTTTTTTTGCAGCAAAAAAAAATAAAAAAAACTTAAAACCCCTTTCATGGCATTTTTGCTTAAGAGGGCACAGAAAAGTAAGGACCATCAGATAATAGACAGACTGCTCTCTTTCTTTACATTTACTTACAAAATTTATGGCACCTCAAGTTTCCAATGAAGTGGTTCTACCAGTTTTATCTGCAGCGGTGGACCTCATCTGCAAAGGTAGTTCAATACAAAATTTCTTTCAGGGAAAAATTTTTTATTTGGAAGTATGTAAAACTTTGCTCCTATTGTTTAGATGCCTTATGCATTAAATAAAACAATATTTTCACTTGCATCATTGCATTTTTTGTGTTCTTGTACTGATTTTCTATTTCATCATTGCTCCGGTACTTATTCTTAAGTTCTTGTTATTATTTATAAGGGGCAATTGCTATATTTACAGACAGACCAGTCATAACATGCCTCTATGTAGAAGTTTTAACAGAATACCATTCTCATTTTTTTTTAAAACCCTCGGCCAAAAACTCCCAATGAGCAGGGTGACCCAAAAAAAAAACACTTTTATCATTCAACACTTTCATCATCATTTACACAATCACTGTCTTTGCAGAGGCACTCAGTCACGATATTTAGATGTCAAAGTGCTGTTTTAAACCAAAAACACGGTCAGCGTTTTTTCCACATTACCTGTTCCGGGAATTTTTATACTGCACACTGACCGCACAGACCCATTCTACATCTGGGGCCCAACAGCCTGTTTCTGCTTGATTTGAGGGCGCTAGAATTTAGGGGTACTATACGTAATAACCCCGGGAAGATACTAAATAAAACCCCAAAAGGGAATAGTCGGGTGGCTCACAACTGTCTACTGCTTAATAGTCACAGAAATCTCCCCTTTTATTAACAAACAAAAAAAAAAAAATTAGAGGTAGGCTAAAATTATTTGTTTCTATTAAAAAAGAGAATCCTATAGTGAAATTTATGGCTTTGTATGATGAATAAGGGATCAGCTACCAAAACAAAACCCACAACTCTACTGGCAAAAGGCCACATAACAGTCTCCCAAAAGCTTCTATATCAAAATTTAAAAACAAAGGAAATAATGGTAAGTGAAAAACTTCCTTATATTATATTTTTTCAGGGATGAAATTAACTAACATCGAAGGAAAAACTGCATGTTTTTGAATCATGCCTTTATGTTAAACCAAATAACATATGGGTTAACAAATAAATAAAGTGTACATGAAATGTAGTCCAAAGACTTGAAGGTACTTTGAAAAATTTTAAGGAATGTTTTTTGGGGCCATCCTGTCAAAGGGTGTACAGTGAACCCCAAAAATTTATTCCGGCCCGCTCAATGCCATTCCGACATTTTTCCTTAAGAAATAATGTCCGTAGGTTAGTCATTTTAGACCCCCAAAAAAACACTTCCACAAGCACTTTAAAATTTACTTAAAAAAGATTTCGGGGGGCTCGTTAGGCGGGGGGCCCCTGTTTCTTAACAGAAAAGTTAATTAAATACAGACATATACTGGTCTAGGTAGTGGGTTTGGGAGACAGCAACTGCCCGGGGAGGTCCACCCCCCCAAACAAGTGAGTGTAAAACAAAAAGCCTGAAATTTTTTTAAATGATGGTAGGATTGCTGGTGTTTTTTTGGGTTCCCATAAACATGCAAGATTTCAGGTATGTCTTGTTATTTCTACTTAATTTAGGTCACCCCAAAATTTCCCATTTTAAAACATATATACACACCCCCTTTTTTTTTCATTTTTTTTACTAGTTCTTGTTCTTATTTCCCCCATTCCATGGGGGAAGTGGAACAGAATTTTTCCCCTCCTGCCATGCGTGTCGTAAGAGGTGACTAAAATGGGGGAGAAAGGGGGCTAGAAACCCCCTTTCTCCTGTATATATTACTAAATGAAAAAAGTAGTAGGTTGGAGAAAAGCAACCACCCAGGAGGTACTCCCATCCTGCCAGGTTTTCGGAAAAAAAACCCTGAAACTGTTTTAACGGAGGGGATTCGGTGTTTTTTTTTCTGTCTCATAAACATGAAAGATTTAGGCACGCCTTGCTATTTTACTTACATTTGGGAACACCACGAAAAACATGTACACGTTTATGATACACACTCACCGAGTTTTTTTTTGATTTTATCAAAAGTTTTTGTTCTTATTGTTTTTCCCTTTCATATCCAGGGGGAAGTGGAATAAAAATTTTTTCCTCCGTAAGCCATGCGTGTTGTAAAAGCCAACAAAAAAATCCCGGGAACAAGGGGGTTAGAACCCCTTTTCCTGTATAGTTTACTAAAAAGAAGAAAAAAGAAAACCGCCAAAGGGGGATGTTTGAATGTGCGGGGATGTTGTGCGAATGATAAGAAAGAGATGATTGTAGATGTTAGGGAATGAAAAGAAGCTGGATGTCCTGGCTTTTAAGTGAGACAAAGCTAAAGGGGGGTAGGAGAGTTTCAGGGGGGAGAAATAAAGGGGATTAGATCGGGGGTTTTCCCAAATAGAGTTAGAGCAAAAGAAGGAGTGGCAAAAGTTGAATAATCAGTTATGGCAGGTAAAGAAGGAATATAAAAAAATTAAGGGAATGTGGAGTAAAATAAAGGTTAGATGTGAAAAGTGGGTTATAGTAAGTGTTTACACCTGGAGAAGAGAGGTGTAGAGGAGAGAGTTTTTGGGGAAATGTTGATGAGTGTGTGGGGAGTTTTTGAACCAAGTGAGAGAGTAATTTTTGGGGGGATCTTAATGCTAAAGGGGGAAAAAAATGTTGGGGAGGGATGGGTGGGGAAATTTTTGGGGAAAAAAGGGGGGAAATGAAAAATGGGGAACCATTAATTGAGCTATGGGGTAGAAAGATTTGGTAATAAGAATAATTTTTTATAAAAAAGAGGATAAATAAAAAATAAAGGTATGATATAGCACAAAGGGGAAAGTAGTTTTTTTGGGATTATGTATTGGTGGATAAAAGGTTGATGAGGGCTTCAGGATGTACATGTTTATAGAGGGGCAAGGATATATCAGATTTTTTTTGGGGAAGCTACAGTTAGATTTGGGTAGATGGGACAAAAAAAAAATGGCAACAGCAAGTAAGAGAGAGGAAAAAATTTAAAAACCCGGGGAGGAGGAAGTTGGGGTGAGAAAAACAACTATTGGAGAAAGGTGGGCTAGTGCAAGTAGGAGTAGTGGGGGTTGAAGAGATTTGGGGGTTTAAAAATGCATTTGGGAAGGTGGCAGAATTTGTGGCTATAGGGAGGGGGGGGCGGGAGGAAAGAGGAGTGAGGGTGGAATGAAGAAGAAAGGGTGTGATAAAAGAAAAAAGGTAGTTTATGAGGGGTTTTTTGAAAAACAAAAAGTGTTAAAAAAAAGAGCAGAGTATGGGAGAGTAAAAGAAAGGTGAAGAGAGGGTGGGGAGAGTGAAAAGAAGAGCGGATGAAAAGGGGAAGATCTGCGAAATTTTGCTGAAAAAAAAAAAAAATTTTGGGGGAGATAAACAAGGTAAGAAAGCCTGGGGAACGAATGGATTTGCGTTAAAACAGAGTGGGGGAGTTAGTGGGATGGGGAGCTGGAGGTTTTGGGGTGTTTGGGGAATTTTTTTGAGGAATTTTTTAAATGCCCAATAAAAAAGGGAGGCGGTAATTTCATGTACGGGCCAGGGAGGTACAAACATCGTTTAGGAGGAAGAAGACAGGATGGGTGGGGGTGGTGCGTGAGGCTTTGAGAAGAAAGGGGGAAAAGCAGCGGGAATTGATTTGAATCATGACAAAAATGTTAAAAGCAGGGGGATATAGTGCGGGAGGGTTGGGGTTTTTTTGTTTAATAAATGATGAAAGAGGGGAAGGTACCTGGGGATTGGCAGAGAGCATGAAAATTCCCTTTTATAAAAAGGGGAAGGGGGGGATAAAAGAAAAGGAAAAAATTATAGGGAATAAGTTTACTGAGATAAAAGGTAAAGTGTTTTGGCGGGGTTATTATTGAAAGAATTAGAGGAAAAGACAGAGAGTGGGATTGCAGATGAGAAAGGGGAGGTTTTAGAGGGGGTGGGGATGTGTAGATCAAGTTTTTTACGGGAAGCATTTTGTGAAAAGTATTTAGATAAAGGTAGAGAAGTTTTTATTGCATTTATGGTTTTAAAAAAGGCATATGATGGGAGTAGATGGGGGAGCAATGTGGCAAATGTTGCAAGTGTATGGAATAGGTAGTAAGTTACGGAAGGCTGAAAAAGAGTTTTTATGGGGGATAGTGAGGCTCGGGTTAGGTGTGTGGGGAGAGGGGAGATTATTTCCCGGAAAAGTAGGTTTTAAAAGGGATTTTAATGTCACCATGGTTGTTTAATATATTTATAGAGGGGGGTTGAAAAGAAGTAAATGCTGGGGTGTTGGGGAGGGGGGTGGGTTTAAAATTAGGGAGAATTAAATGCAATGGGAGTTGACACGGGTTTTTTTTGCTGATGATACTGTCGGGGGGGAGATTCTAAAGAAAAGTTGCAAAGGCTAGTGGACGGGGTTTGGGGAGAGGGAAAGGTAGAAAGTTAAAAGGGGAACATAGATAAGAGTAAGGTGATGGGGGTATCAAACGATTTAAATAAAAAAAAATTTGGGATATCACATTGGAGAGAGGGATTATGGAAGAAGTAAATGTTTTCAGATATTTGGGAGTTGACGGGTCAGGGATGGGTTTATGAAGGATGGGGTTTAAACCCAAAGAATTGATAAAGGGAAAAAAGGTGAGTGGTTTTGAGGTATCTGTGGAGACAAAAACGTTATCCATGGGGGCAAAGAAAATGACGAAAGATAGTGGACCAACACTCTTATATGGGTGTGAAGCAGGGGTTGAAAATTGCAGCGAGGAGGAGGGGGAGGCGGGGAGATGTTCTGTCTAAGGGCAATGTGTGGTGAAAATATTATGCAGAAAATTCGGAATGTGGAAATTGGGGAGAAGGTGTGGAGTTATTTTGGGATTTGTCAGAGGGCTGAAGGGGGGTTGTTGAGGTGGTTTGGTTTTTTAGAGAGAAGGGATCAAAGAAATTGATTGGAGAGCTTTAAAACCAGGGGGGGGAAAGGGGGGGGAACTGGAAGGGGGGGAAGGGGTAAAGGGTTGAGGTTTTAAAGGGGGGGGTTTGGATTTCCGCCATGTGTTGGCCAAGAAAAAATTTAGACGAATTTTTTTTGGGAACTTTGCCCGTCGGGGAGGTGAGGGGGAAACATTTTGTAAGGGTTTCGGGGAAACCCAGAATTGATTTAGTTGGACTTGAGTCCTGAAATGGGAAGTACAATGCCAGCATTTTAAAAGGGGGGGTCTGAAAGGACAGCTGGGGGGGAATTTTTCAGCGGGGTCGTATCGGGAGCTCCTCTGCAAAGACAGTGGAAGGATGGGGAAAGTGTTGAAAATTTTGGTTTTTTTTTTAAATTTTCTTTTTTGGGGGTCACCCGCCCGGGGGGAGCCCGGCCATTTTGGTTAAAAAAAAAAAAAAAAAAAAAAGAAAAACTCCCTTTTTTTTGGGGCCACCCTCCCCGGGGGAAATGGCCAACGGTTGAAAGAAAGACAGAAACATATACGTACGGGAATTTGGACCCCGAGTTACGGCACCCCGGAAATCGTAAATTTTTGTAAGTGTAATATTGTGTGCTTTTGTAAGTGTATTTTTTTGGGGGGCTGAAATGGGCTAACCCATTTTACATTATTCCTTAAGGGAGAAAAATTCTGTAATTAAATTAAGGGGCCCCTTTTGGGTTGAATTATGCTCTAAATCGGGGGGCCACTGGGAAAAATATAAAAATTTTTTTTTTCTTCCTAATAACCAAGGGTATACAAACCCTAAATCTATCGATTGAACACTCAGGGGATTCTAACCAAAAAGGAATATGTGGGGTGGGGGGGCCCAACAATAATTTCCACACCTGACTTCAATAAATACTACTCACCCTTTTTCCCTACATTAAAAACTAAAATATTTTTAGGGGAAATAAGAGTATACTTTTGTGTATTTTTCTTTTTTTAAAGCCTAGTTTTATTTTAACGTAATATATGGTTTGTGTAAACTTTTATTTTTATTTATATTCCCAATAAAAGGAAAAAAGGGGTTTTTGCTTTTGGGCCCCCTTTTTCCCGGGTAGCCTGGGGCCTAATCCGATAAGTGGGGCCCTACTGTATTTCTTTTTTTGGGGCCCTCCGCCAGGGGGGATAAAAATTTATTGAAAGAAAAGAACAAAAACCAAAGGAAAAAACCAAATTCGGGCATTGCAGATGTAAAAGGAGTTGGAAAAGCAAGCAACACTTCAATTCCCCCAGGGTTTATTTAGTTTTTATACTGTGAATAATTTTTTTTTATTTTAGGCAGGGGATGAAACTTTTCCACAGGCAAATGTTGGGGGCCCGAGCTTTTTGTTGTTTTAAGGCCTAAGCCCATTCATTTAGGAAAATCATGCCTGCCCCAATTTAAAATTTTGGAAGGACGCTTTTGGGCCCCTTGCTTTTTTGGAAAACACAGAAAAAACACAAGGTTAGTAAAAGCTTTTTTTTTTTTCCCTGGACTTTCTAAAAGGGGAAAAAAAAAGGGGTTTTTTCAGGAGAAATAAAAGGAAAGTCCCCGTTTAGCATGAGACTAGGTAGTGTATGTGAATTTAGGGGGATAGCCAAAGCAAAGAATTGGTTTAAAAAAAATTTCAATGTCAGGAAGTTGATGATCACAAAAGCAGATGGCATAAAAAAGAGAAAACAAGAACACTTTGCTTAACAAAAAGCAAGGTAAGAAAAGGAGTGGAAGTACAGGCTATTGTCAGATTGGTAGACAGAAAAATTAAAACCCATCCTATCACAGAGCAATGGACATGAACATCAAGGAAGCAATGGGTTTGAATCAATTCAAATTTTTAACTTTTGTAGATGGAGGGAAGATTGTTAAGGGGGTTTAAGACCCCCTTTTTTTTTAGTTGGGATTTTTTTTCTGATTGGGTCTGGTAGTGTTTTTAGGAAAATCAGACCTCTTTTATATCTCCCACTTCACTGTGATCTGTAGTTTGAATTTTGTTAAAATACCCAAAAGGGATTTGTTCAAATTTTTTTTGCATCCTGAGGGCTGAACTCTTTAAATCTGCTTATGGAGTGCCCATGATTGGGAAATTTTTTTTTTTTTCAACAAGTCAAATTTCCTCCCCCCCGAGGCAGGGTGACCCCAAAAAAAGAAAATCCCCCAAAAAAAAAATACTTTTATCATCATTCAACACTTTCACCCCACTCATACATATTCACTGTCTTTACAGAGGAGCCGATACAACAGTTTAGGAAGTCCATCCAAAATGCCAATATCCCAAACCCCCCCTTTAAAGTGCAGACATTTAGGACTTTAAGTTTTGGCTAACCAGTTTCCCCGAATCCCTTTTACTAAATATTTCTCCCCCTCCCAAAAGCCATCAGGGCCCAAAAAACCCTTCATCTCCATTCACCCTATCTAACACGTCATGTACGTTGCTGGGAAATCCAAGCCCCCCGCCCACAAAACCCCCTTCCCCCCCCCTCCAACCTTTTTAGGGACAACCCCCACCCCGCCCTTTCCCTTTCCCTACAGGGGTTTATATGCCTTGGGCATTCTTTTCCCTTTTATGCATTCTCTAAAGACCAAACCCCCTCAACAAACCCTTCGCCCTTTTGACTAATACTTTTAGAACTCCACACCCCCTCCTAAATTTCCCACCCGAATTTTCCTTTTAAAAATTTACAAAACATTGCCCCCTTTTTACAGGGCATTCCACCTCCAGCTGTCTCCCGCTGCAGCATTAACAACCCAAGCTTCACACCCCTATAAGAGATTTACCACTATACTTTTTACATTTCCTTCTTTTCCTCCATGATAGCTTTTGGTTCCATAGATCTCCACCCCCTCACCTTACTCCCATCTATGTTCACTTTCAAAATTTCACCTTTACACACCCCCCCCCAAAATTGTCCACTAACCTTTTTTAACTTTTTCTTTTGAATCTCCCCCTAAGCACAGTATCATCAGCAAAAAGAACCCGTGTCAACTCACATTTTTTATTTTTTTTTTCAACAACTGGGGTTTTTTCCCCTGAGGCAGGGGGGACCCAAAAAAAAAGAAAACCCCCAAAAAAAAAAATACTTTTATCATCATTCAAAATTTTTAACCCCACTTATACATAATCCCTTTTAAGGAACTCAGATACGACAGCCGAGAAAAGGCCCTCCCAACTGTCACTTCCCAGACCCCCCCTTTAAAATGCAGGCAGGCCCCTTTCCCCGGACTCCCAAATCCCCTTTTAACAACCCGGAGCTGAATCCCAAAAAACCCCCTCCCCCTCAACAGCTTTGTCAAGGGAAAAACCCCTTTGTCCATTCACTAAACTAAACGCCCACATGCTTGCTGGAAGTCCAAGCCCCTTTTCCCACAAAATTTCCTTTTCCCTTCCTCCAACCTTTTTTAACCCAACCCCCACCCGGGCCTTTTCCCCCAGATTTATACGCACCCAAGTCATTCTACTTTGATCCATTCTCTCTAAAAGACTAAACCACCTCCAACCCCCTTCAGCCCCTTTTGAAAAATACTTTTTGTAACTCCACACCTCCTCTTTAAATTTTTTATCCCAAATTTTTTATAAAAGAGAAAAAAAAAAGGGATTATGGGGGTTTTTTCAAAAGAAGGGTTAATAGGAAAGAACATAAGGAGAAAATAAAAAAAAAGGTGAAAAGGGGGGTAAGAGTGCAAAAAAGGGGTAAAGAATGGGGGAAATTTGCCCAAAAAATTTTTTTAAAAAAAAAAAAATTTGAGTTTGATAAACAAGGTAAGAAAGCCTAGGGGGAAAAATTTGTTTTAAAAAAAAGAGGGGAGTTAGTAGAGGGGGGGTGGAGGGGGGGTGATGGCAGGAATATTTTGAAGAACTTTAAATTTTTTTCTTTCAACACGGCCGTTTCCCCCCAAGGGGGGGGCCCAAAAGGAAAACAAAGCCCTTTTTCAATTTTAATATACAAGAAGAAGGGGTTTCTAGCCCTTTTCTCCCCTTGGGATTTTTAACGTTTTAAGATACGATTTTAGGGGGAAGAATTCTGTTCCATTTCCCCCGGAGATAAGAGGAAATAAGAACAAGAACTAGTGGAAAAAAAAGAAAAAACCCCGAGGGGGTGTAAAATATATATATGTTTTTAACAAGAATGTGGGACCTTTTAAAGAACAAGACATACCTAAAAACATGTTTTATGAGACAGAAAAAAAACCCCAAAACCACCCATGTAAAACAAATAAGGCCTTTTTTCACTCACTTTGGCAGGGCGGAAAATTCCTTGGGGGGCCTGTTCCAAAAACCCCACTATGTACCAGGGGAAAATTTTAAAAAGTCAATTTTAAAAAGGGGGAGAATTTTATGGCTCCAAAAGGGGGCCAACATCGTTTTGGGGTGAAGAAGACAGGATTTAGTGTGGGGGGGTGCGTGGGGGAATTTCGAGAATGAAAGGGGGGAAAGAGCTGGGGTTTAACAACCCTGACAGAAATGTTAAAAACAGGGGGATATAGTGCTGGAGTGGTTGGTATTTTTTTTTTAAAAAAAAGGGGGGAAGGAATTTAGGATTGGCAGAGAGCATGAAGGGGTTCCCTTTTTAAAAAGGGGAAAGGGGGGATAAAAAGAGGTAAAAATTATAGGGGAATAAGTTTACTGAGAATCCCTAAATTTATGGGGGGATTATTGAAAGAATTAGAGGTAAAAAGAGAGTAGGATTGCAGAGGGGAAGGAGGTTTGGGGAGTGGGGGGGAATGTAGATCAAGTGTTTTACAGGGCTTTTGTGAACTTTTCTCAGCTGTCGGCCTGAGCTCCCCAAAAAAGGGATTAAAGGGGGGAAAAAGTTAATGATGAGGGAAAGTATTTTTTTGGGGGTGTTTTTTTGGGTCACCCTCCCCTCGGTGGGGGACCCACAAAAAAAAAAAAAAAAAAAATTAATTTAATCCCCCCCTTTCCCCCCCAACACCCTAGCATTTATTTTTAAAACCCCCAATTATAAATATACTAAACAACCATGGTGACATTAAAATCCCCCCAAGACCTACTTTTACCCGGAAGTAATTCCCTCCTACACCCCCTAACCTGAGCCTCATTTACCCTTCTAAAATTTTTTACAGCTTTTATAACTTATTTACCATTCCATACACTTGCAAATTGCCACATTGTTTTTTATCCACTCTATCATATGTTTTTTAAAACCCATAAATGCAAAGAAAACCTTTCCCTACCATTATTTTAAAAACTTTTATGCTTCCCAAAAAACACTTGATCTACACATCCCCACCCCTTAAAGCCTCCTTTCTCATCTGGGAATCCTACTCTCTTTTTCCCAAAATTTTTAAAAATAACCGGATACCATAAACTTATTCCCTATAAGTTTTACAATTTTTTTGTCCCCCTTCCCTTTTTATTAAGGGAATTACATGCTCTCTGCCAACCCCGGTTCCCTTTCCCCCCTTTTTATACTTTAAAAAAAAATACCAACCACTCCAATAATTTTATCCCCCTGTTTTTTAAAATTTTTGCATGATCCCCCTTTAGTTTTCCCCTTTCTTACCCCCCCATTCTTTCATAAATTTTCACCTTTCCCCCCACTGATCCTGCCTTTTTCACTCCTAAAAGATGTTATCCTCCCGGCCCTGGAAATTACCCCTCCCCTTTTTTTTCATCAACATTTGTTCCTAAAATTTCCCCATCTACCCAATACCTCCAGCTCCCCAAATTTCTCTGTTTTTTAAATGACAAATCCACCGCCCCTTGGCCTTTTAACTTGGGTTTATCTCACCCAAAAATTTTTTCTTATTTTCAGCAAAATTTTTTTAAAGGCCTCTCCATTTCTTCATCTGCTTTTTTTACCTTTTCACTTTTTTTTTACCTATAATTGTCTTCTTAAAACCTTCTGTTTTGAAAAAACCTCATTAGCTACTTTTTTTTTTATAAACCCCCTTTTATCTTTCCCACCAGTCACCCTTTCCTCCTATAGCCAAAACCCTTTCTGTCCCAATTTAATACTGCATTTTTAAAACATCCAACCTTCAACCCCCACATTCATACTTGTATTACCCCCCTTCTGCCAATAGTTGCTTATGTCTCACCCAACTTCCTCCTTCCAGTTTACACTTTACCCCCTTACTTGCTATTTCCTTTTTTTTGTCCCATCACCCTTACTTGAAGCAAACTAAAAAAGATCCAAATATCCCTTGCCTCTTATAAACATGCATCCTGAAGGTATCCATCAACCTTGTATCCAAATAAAAACAACAAACTACTTTCATTACTTTATATCATCCTTGTATATTTTTTTTACCCTTTTTTTAATAAAATATGTTTATATTCCCAAAACCCTTTTTTCTACACATAGCTCAATTAAAGGCCCCCATTTTTTTTTACCCTGGCCCCCCAAATTTCCCTCTACTACCCCCACAACATTTTTACCACTTTAGAAGTTTCCCCAACCACAAGTACATACCCCCACTTGATTCAAAATCCCATGCGCTCCCCTCAACTTTCCCAAAATTTTCTCTCCCCCCTCCTTCTCCAGGTGCATAGACATTTACTGTAACCCATTTTTCCTCCAACCCTTTCTTACCCCACAAAACCCCTTTAATTTATACATTTATATTTCCTCTTTCCTGCCTTAACTTATCCTTCAACTTTTTGCTACTCCTTCTTTAGCTCTAACTCTATTTAAAACCCCCTGATCTGTTCCCATTTATTTCCCCCCACTAAACTCTTTACCCCCTTCAGCTTGCACTTAAAGCCGGGACATCCAGCTTCTTTTCATTCATAAATCCACAATCACCTTATCATTTGCACAAATCCCCCATTTTAAAGCTATAGGGTAAAAGGGTTACTAGCCCATTGTTCCCCTTTTTATGAATTTAACACGCATGGTTTTCGGGGAAAGATTTTTTCCCTTCCCATGGAAAAGGAAAGGAAAAAATAAGAATAAGAACTATTGAGAAATCAAATCTAACTCAGATAGTTATAAAAATTTTAAAAATGTATTTTAGTGACCCCAATGTAAAGTAAAGATGTACCTGAAATCTTTTATGTTTATGAGACAGAAAAAAAAGCAATTTACCATCATTAAAAAAAATACAGGTTCCTTTTAAATACTTGGAGGGGGTAGTCCTCCCGAGTGGTGCTGTCACCAACCTACTATTAAAATGGACTCCCCCAGCCACCTCAAATCAACAATTATGTTGTAAATTTTTGTGTATTTTTTGGGGGCTGAAATGGGCTAACCATTGACATTATTCCTTAAGGGGGAAATTGCTCAATGCACGAGCAGTCTTCTGAATGAATTATGACCGAACCCGGGGGTCCACTGATGTGGAAATAAATGGTTTAAAAAATGGAAAAAAAAAACAAAAACAGTAATGGATCCTTTATTACAACGTGTTTATTTTTCCATTGACAACATGTTTATTTTTCCATTGTACATGTTTTGTTGTGTGGTCCTCTTATGTAGTACTGTGCTCTTAGTTCCCTATAAATTGTTTTTATTTCATAGAGTTTAATAATGTTGATACCTTTACTGTATGGCTAAATTGACTTTCTTTTATTCAGATGTGTATATAGTACAGTGGACCCACGGTTTCGTGATTTTGTTCCAGAATGCTGTTCAAGTGCATTACTAAAACGAATTTATTCCAAAAGGGAATAATGTAAAGTAGACTAGTCCTTTAGACCTCAAAAATAATTTAAAAAAATACACTTACATAAAAGGGAGAGTTTGGAGCAGGACGAACACCGGGGTCCACTGATACTGTTTTAGAAAATATGTTTAGTGTGAATGGAGTGGATTTTATATTTACAGTTATAAAGCTTATCAGCTCATAAGGAAATGGAATTGTTGATTCTGTTTAAATCAGAATAAATGGCAAATATAAATTTCATTTATCATCATTATACAGTGGACCCCACCTAACGAGCAAAATTCATTCCAGAAGCCTGCTCAAGTGCCATTACCAAACGAATTTACTTCCTTAAGAAATAATTTCACGAGGTTAGTCTATTTCAGACCTCCAAAATCCCTTCCACAAGCACTTACAATATTATACTTACATAATTGGGCGATTTCCGGTGCTCGTAGGGGGTCCACTGTATTTCACTTTTTTTTTTTTAAAGTTTAGTGCACTTGTTTTATTCTCTAATAAATACAGTACTGTACTGACATAAATGAAAATCTCATAGTTTTTTTTTTTAATGCTAAACAATAATTGTAATTTCAAGTCTTACTTAATATTCTTTATCTTCTACAGCTGCTTGAGAATGTCCAAGTTCTGTCACCATATCTAGAGCCACTGGTGTGTGTGTGCCGCCTCTCTTCTCGTAAGGAAAATGCTTCTAAAAGAGTCCGCTTATTATGGAGGCTAAATAGTCCAAGACACCTTGGTCAAACACGCCGAGCCTGGTGTCATTCCATGATGATGGAGTAAGTTTGGGATCATTAGTGCTTTTTGTTAAGATTGTAGTCTTAATCTAAAGATTATCACAAACATTTTTATACACTTCCTTTTATGGGTAATATTTTTTATTTATCTATAATATAGTTCCTTTATATAAAGAGAAGGGGGGCAAAAGAGATTGTAAAATTATAGGGGAATAAGTTTATGAGTATACCAGGTAAGTGTATGTAGGGTTATTATTTAAAGAATTAGAAGTAAGAGGATGTATAGCTCTAGTGTTTACATTGAAGCATATATGTGAACAGTATTTAGATAAAGATAGGGGAAGTTTCATTATTTATGGATTTAGAAAAGGCATATGATAGAGTGGATAGAGGAGCAATGTGGCAGATGTTGAAATGTATGGAATAGGTAGTAAGTTACTAAATGCTGTAAAAATTTATGAGGATAGTGAGGCCGGTTAGGATGTGTAGGAGAGAGATAGATTACTTCCCAGTAAAAGTAGGTCTTGGACAGGGTTGTGTAATGTCACCATGGTTGTTTAACATATTTATAGATGGGGTTGTAAATGCTAGGGGGGTGAGATTGTTATGAGGAATCAAATACAAAATGGGAGTGACACAGTTACTTGTGGTTGATGATACTGTGCTTTTTGGGGGATTCTAAAGAAAAGTTGCAAAGGTTAGTGGACGAGTTTGGGAGGGTGTAAAGGAAGAAAGTTGAAAGTGAACATAGATAAGAGTAAGGTGATGAGGGTATCAAATGATTTAGATAAAGAAAATTGGGTATCACATTGGAGGGAGGATTATGGAAGCAGTGAATATTTTCAGATATTTGGGAGTTGATTTGTCAGCAGATGGGTTTAGAAGGATGAATTTAAACCATGAATTGATGAAGGAAAAAGGTGAGTTGTGCATTGAGGTATCTGTGGAGACAAAAACTTATCCATGGAGGCAAAGAAGGGAATGTAGAGAGTATTGTGTACCAAACTTATATGTGTGAAGCTTGGGTTGTAAATGCTGCAGCGAGGGGGGCGACTGGAGATGTGTCTAAGGGCAAAGTTGTGTAAATATTTGCAGAGAATTGGAGTGTGGAAATTAGGAGGAGGTGTGGAGTTACTAAAATTATTAATCAGAGGGCTGAAGAGGGGTTATTAAGGTGGTTTGGTCATTTAGAGAGAATGGAACAAAGTAGAATGACTTGGAGAGCATATAAACTGTAGGGGAAGGAAGGTGGGTAGGGTTCGTCTTGAAAAGGTTGGAGGGAGGGGGTAAAAGATGTTTGTGGGCGAGGGGCTTGGTTTCCAGCAAGCGTGCATGAGCTTGTTAAATAGGAGTGAATGGAGACGAAGGGTTTTTTGAGACCTGACGTGGTGTTGGAGTGTGAGAAGGGTAATATTTAGTGAAGGGATTCGGGGAAACCAGTTAGCCGAACTTGAGTCCCGGAAATGGGAAGTACAATGCCTGCACTTTAAAGGAAGGGTTTGGAATATTAGCAGTTTGGAGGCATCTAAACTGGCATATCTGAGTGCCTCTGCAAAGACAGTGATAATGTATGATTGATGGTGACAGTGTTGAATGATGATAAAAATTTTTTCCCTTCTTTTGGGTTACCCTGCCTTGGTGGGAAACGACCACGTGTTAAAAAAAGGTTTAATTTTCAGGTTTTTTTAGATACTTGCCACACAGTATTTACATTAAGCTAGTTTTAAAACCTTGTCCATTTGATGGCTGTAATAGTTACATCAGTTGTGTGGAAGTATTATTTTTTTATTTTAGTCCATGAGATGGGTTGTATAATTTTTTTTTTTGCTAATTCAATATTGATTACAAAACTGGAAAATATTATAAACAGTTATGATTGAATTACATTGTGCAGGAGATGAAAGTTAGTTTTTTTTAATACATCCGTTCCCACTGAGGTAGGGTAAAGTGGAAATTAATAAGTTTTTTTTTTTAAAGGCTTGCATGTGTTGATTTTTTCCCTTTTTTTTTCCCTGTATTTATTCACCCCATTCTTATTAGTCCTGCTTGGGAAGCCTCACCTTTTAGCATGCTTTTTTTTCAAAAATGGTAGAGAACTTTTTCGGGGAAAATCAAATGAGAGGTTAGACAGCAACCACTCGGGGGAGGTCACCATCCTGCCGGGGACGGGCAGAAAACCTGAAACTGTTTCAGAGGTAGGATTGCTGGTGTTTTTTTTTCTGTCTCAAAACATGCAAGATTTCGGGCGTCTTGCATTTCCACTTAGGTACAAAAAACCCATGTACACGTTTTGTATACACACTCATCTAGTTTTTTTTATTTTATTTAATAGTTCTTGTTCTTATTGCCCTTTTCATATCCATGAAGGGGAATAAAATTTTTCCCCCTAACCATGCGTGTTGAAAAAAGTCAACTAAAATGGGGGAACGGGGGCTAGCCCTTTTTCCTTTTTAAAATAAAAAGAAGAAGAAGAAAACCCAAAAAGGGGGATGTTTGAAGGGGATGTTGTGCAAATAAGAAAGAGATGATTTAGATGTTATGAATGAAAAAAGGGGATGTCCTGGCTTTAATAACAAAGCTGAAGGGGGTGGGAGTTTCAGTGGGGAGAAAAAAAATGGGATTAGATCGGGGGTTTCAAATAGAGTTAGAGCTAAAGAAGGAGTGGCAATAATGTTGAATAATCAGTTATGGATAAAGAAGGAATATAAATGTATAAATTCAAGGATTATGTGGAGAAAATAAAGGTTGGATGTGAAAATGGGTTATAGTGTGTTTATGCACCTGGAGAAGAGAGAAGTGTGGGGAGGAGATTTTTTGGGAAAGGGTGAGGTGTGGGAGTTTTAAACCGTAAAGGGGTAATTGTGGTTGGGGATTTTAATGCTAAAGGGGGGAAAAATTTTTGGGGATGGAGAGTAGGAAAATTTTGGGGTAGGGAAAATGTAAAGGGGGAATTAATTGAGCTAGTGTAAAAAGAGGTTTTAAAAGTAATACATATTTTAAAAAAAAGAGGATAAAAAATATACAAGGTATGATATACCGAAGGAAAGAGTTTGTTGGGATTTGAGTGGAAAAATTGATGAGTAGGCTTGGATGTACGTTTATAGGGGGGAAACGGATATATCAGATCATTATTTTTTAGACAGTTAGAGTAAAAGGTAGATGGGAAAAAAAAAAATGGCAACAGCAAGTAAGAGAGGGTAAAAGGATAAACTAAGGGAGGAGGGGGGGGAGATAAGGAACTATTGGGAAAAAGGTGGGCTAGGCAAGTAGGAGTAGTGGGGGTTGAAGGGGTTGGGATATTTTTAAAATGCAGTATTGGGAATGGGGCAGAAGTTTGGGGTTTAAAGGGGGGTGGGTGCAGGAAAAGAGGAGGAGGGGGGAATGAAGAAGTAAAGGGTGTGATAAAAGAAAAAAAGGTGATGGGGGTTTTTTAAAAAACAGAATTTTAAGAAGAGCAGAGAATTGGAGAGTAAAAGAAAGGTGAAGAGAGGGTGAGGGGTGCAAAAGAAGAGCGGATGAAAAAACGGGGGGGTTTGTCAAGAAATTTTGCGAAAAAAAAAAAATTTGGAAGATAAAAAGAAAAAGCCTGGGGAACAATGGATTTGTGAAAAAAACAGAGTAGGGAGTTATAGAGGGGGAGCTGGAGGTTTTGGGGTGATGGGGAATTTTTTGGGGAACTTTTAAATGTTGATGAAAAAGGGGCAAATTTCATGCTCCGGGGAGGTACAACATCTTTGGGAGGAAGGCGGGAGTGGGGGGGAGGTGCGTGAGGAAACAGAAAAAGGGGGAAAACAGCAGGAATTTGGAATCATAAGAAATTTAAAAGCGGGGGAGGATTAGGTATGGTTGGATTTTTGTTTAATAAATGAAAAAGGGGGGAAGGCCTGGGGATTGGCGGGAGCATGTATATTTCCCTTTTAAAAAGGGAAGGGGGGGAAAAGAGAGGAAAAAAATTTTGGGGGAAAATTTTATGAGTATCCCAGGAAAGTGTATGGCAGGGTTATTATTGAAAGAATTAGAAAGAGAGTGGGATTGCAGATACAAGGAGGTTTGAAGGGTAGGGGTGTAGATCAATGTAAGTGAAATATTGTGAACAGATTTAGATAAAGGTAAAAGTTTTTATTGCATTTAGGGTTTTGAAAAGGGATATGATAGAGTGGAAGAGGAAAAAAGTAAATGTTAAGTGTAAGGAATAGGTAGTAAGTTACTGAAGGCTGTAAAAAGTTTTTAAGGATAGTAGGCTAGGTTAGGGTGTGTAGGAGAGAGGGGGATTTTCCCCGGGAAAAATAGGTCTTAGCAGGGGTGTGATGTACCTGGTTGTTTAAATATTTATAGATGGGGTTTTAAAAAAAAGTAAATTAGGGGGTTGGGGAGAGGGGTGGGGTTAAATTTTGGAGAATTAAATGCAAAAAGGGAGTTTACACAGTTACTTTTTTCTGATGATATTGGTTATGGGGGATTTTAAAGAAAAGTTGCAAAAGGGTTTGTGGGCGAGGGTTTTGGGGGAGTGTGTAAAAGGGAGAAAAAGGGTGAACATAGATAAAAGTAAGGGGATAGGTATAAACGTTTAAATAAAGAAAAATTGGGTATCACATTGGAGAGAGGGATTATGGGAAAAAAATGTTTTTAGATATTTGGGGGTTATTAGGATGGGTTTTTGAAGGATGAGGTTAACCATAGAATTGATGAAGGAAAAAATGAGTGGGGCATTGAGGTATTTGGGAGAAAAAACGTTATCCATGGAGGGAAAAAGGGGAAAGAAAAAAGTGGAAACACTTTATATGGGGTGAAGAAAGGGTTAAATTTTAGGAGGAGGAGGCTGGAGGCAGGGGGATGTCCTGTCTAAGGGCAATGTGTGGTGTAAAATTACAGAAAATTGGGAAGTGGGAAAATTTGGAAAAAGGGGTGGAGTTACTAAAAATATTTGTCGAGGGGTGAAGAGGGGGTTTTTGAGGTGGTTTTATTTGGGGAATGGGTCAAAGTAGAATGACTTGGGGAGGTATAAATCTTTAAAGGAAGGCGGGGGAGGGTCTCCCGAAAAAGGGTTTGGGGGGAAGGGGTAAAAGGGGGTTTTGTGGGCGAGGGGGGTTGACCCCGAAGCATTTTGAGCTTTTGATAGGAGGGAAAGGAGACGAATGGTTTTTTGGGGCATGACGATCTGTTGGAGGGGAGGGGTAAATTGGGAAGGGATTGGGAAAACCCGTTAATTGATTTAGTTGGGCTTAGTCCGGAAAAAAGTCAATGCCGCACTTTGGGGGGGCTGAGATAGTGACAGCTGGGGGGATTTTTCGCTGTCGATCTACTCCTCTGCAAAGACAGTGATTATTTTGAGTGTGGTAAAGTGTTAATGATGATGAAAGTTTTTTTTTCTTTTGGGGGTTTTCTTTTTTTTTTCCCCTGCCGGTGGGAGCGGCCATTGTTGAAAAAAAAAAAAAAAAAAAAAATTTTATTGAAAAATTGCGAAATTATGCTCTAATTTTGTGTAGGGAAATTTTCAACCATTTTGCCAATGGATGAATTTGGAATTTTCAATTTATCTTGGACTTTTTTTCATGTACGTAATTGCTATACTTGATAGTCAATGCATCAAGTGGAATTTTCAAATGTTTTAGGGGTTAAAGATATTTAAAGAATTAAAAAAAAAGAAGATTTTGGGGATTTATCCCCAAGGAAGGTTAGGGGTTTCCCGTGAAAATGAGATAGAGAAAATATAATCATCTAAACTTGATTAATAATTTGAGTTTTATAACTATTAGGGCTTCTTTTCTTTTTGCACAGGCATATAAGACATTGTCCCAAAAAAGAGGTCACAGCCTTGGACTTTCATTTTTGGGAGAGACACTTATCACTCATGTTGAGGAAAAACTTTGAAAGCCGCCTGCACTGCTCATTTTTCACAGAAGAATGGACCTTAGAACACAAAAGGTAATGACTAAAATTTTTTTTGAATTTAAAAAATAACAAAAGAAGAGATATAATAAAGGTAACTAAATAATTGGCAAATTTTGATTATTAATGTAATTGGATGGGTTCACCTTTTTTTGTTTGAATTGTAAAGGGGGTTTTGGAGCTTGTGTAAATAGATTATATTTCTAAAGTTAAAAACTAAGAAAGTTTTTTATGCATTTGAAATATAAAATTATGCATCTTCACAATACTAGACTGCACTTTGAAGAATCTGAAATTACAGTGGTCCCCTCGAGTTACGATGGCCCCCAAAATCGCCCTTTTTATGTAAGTTTTTTTTTTTAAATGCTTTTGTAAGTATTTTTTTTGGGGGTGTAAAAGGACTAGTCTTTTTTTACATTATTCCTTATGGGGATAAAGTTTAATGGACTTGAACAGCATTCTAACAAAAATATGAATGGGGTCCCACTGTAGTTTGTTTTCAATATATGCCAAATTTTTACCCAGTTTTTATGATTTTTATTAAATTTTTAAGCAGGGTACTGAAAAAAAAAAATGTTTATTTCCCCAAAAAAATAATAAGATTCGATAATATATTAAAATTAGTTTTGATCTGGAAGTAATTATTTAAAAATATAAAAAGTTACTTAAAAAAAAAAATAAAATTTAAAGATTTAGATTCCCAAAGATTTAGCAGTTGGAATAATGTGAAATTTTTTAAAACTTTTAAAATGTTATTATTTATTTTTTTAAAATTTTTATAAGATGAAGGGAAATAAAAACAAAAATTTATATAAAATTAGGGAAAGGGGCCTCTATTAACACCCAAAACTACCCTTTTTTGTAAGTTTATTATTGTAAGTGCTTTTTTGTGTTTTTTGGGGGTCAAACGGACTAATCTAATTTACATCATTCTTTAAGGGAAAAAATTCATTTGGAACAGCACTTGAACAGCATTCTGGAATGAGGGGGGGTTTTTTTGGGGTTTTGAATAACGAGGGTCCACTGACATTGAAAAAGAGCAGGGGTTCCTTTAGGTGAATAGTTTATAAGATTAAAGTTTTCCAGGAATCTTGATTGTTTGGGAAAATTGATGCTGTCTTTTTTTGGGGGAAGAAATTTTTAAAAGTGAAATCTTTTTATCAGAAGATCTGGGGTAGTGTAAAATTTTGTAATGACAGTAACTCTCAAATTTTAATTTTAATTTTTGCACAGGGGGATTCTGAACGTAGGTGCAGTTTGGGGGACGCCCCTTGAGCAAATTTTGCGCCCAACGGTATGAAAATTGCCATTTTCCTCTCACTTCAAAACGGGGTGTGATGAAAGCCATCTAGGCTAATTACATTCTTTGGGAAACCACCAACTTATCTTCTTATAAATACAATATTAATCTTCATAATCTGAGTTGGGCCTCAAATGAAAAATTTTGTATTTATTAATTTTTTTTAAAGAAAATTTTTTTATTTTTTTTTGGGGTTTTTGGGAAAAGCTTTCATAAATAAATTATATGTATTTGCAGATTATTTTATTTTTTTTTTTAAAATTATAATTATTATCGTAAGTACCCAATTAGGTA
>WNWK01023596.1:0-30879 GCA_009830355.1 Cherax destructor | reverse complement strand
GCTGAGGTCAGTGGTCACGTGTGGTCATACCTGTCCTAAGCTGTCTGGGAATTAGCGTGGGGTGATACCGAGCACATGGCTCACTGCAGTGTTTTAGAATCTCAGGTTGAAGTGTTGAAGAAGGAGGTTCTACTTCTTCAGGAGGAAAATAGGAGGCTGAAGCTTCGCCTAGATGGGTGTGGGAGTGAGTGTGAGATGGTTGGAGCTGGTAAGGAGGAAATGGTTACCAACAGTGAAAGTGGCAGCCGCTTTAAGTGGCAAGTGGTTCACAATTCAGGAAGAAGGAAGATAAAGAAGGTTAATAGAGAAGATGTGAAGGTAGGAAATCGATTCTCTGTTCTCCAGGACGAGTGTACTTCAGTGGTCAGTGAGGTTAAAGGTACCACTGACTCCCTGCTAATCAAGGTAAGAATATTCTGATTGTGGGAGACTCTCAGGTAAGATATATGGACCGTGCCTTTTGTAACAGAGACAGGAAGGTCAGACAGAGGGTGTGCCTCCCAGGAGCTGGTATTGGTGACATAGTCAGCAGGTTGGATAATATTATGTCAGGTAATGGGAACAAGCCTATTATCTGTCTTAGTGCTAGTGGTAATGACATTGGGAAGGGCAGAAGACAGGAGCTACTAGATAAGTATAGGTCAGCCATAGAAGTCGTTAGGTCTAAGGGAGGTATCCCAATCATATGTAGCATTTTGCCTAGAAGGAGTGGGCAATGAATGGATGTCTAGGGCAATTGGTATAAATTGCTGGCTAGACAGGTACTGCAAGGAACTTGCAATTCCATTCATTGATAACTGGGACAAATTCTATGGCAAACGTGATATGTATGCAAGGGATGGGGTTCATCTCTCTGGGGCTGGAGTGGTTGCATTAGCCAATTCGATTGAGGGGTCATTGGAGACTTGTCTAGGACTTTAAACTGATAGATTATAGAGGTATGGGTGTTTGTGGAAACAATCAGGCTGTGGTATTAGGCCTGGAAACAGCAGATATTACCAGGATACCCCAGGGTTATGTTTAAAAGATAAGATTCAAAATAAAGTTGTTTGTAAATGCAAAACAATTGATCAACAAACAAAGAGAGATAGTAGAAGGCAACGAGTGACTAGCTCCCTTAGGTTTACTATACAAATAGTAGGAGTCTAAGAAATAAGATAGATGAGCTAAGATTACTTGCAAGTGCAGGTAATATAGATATTATTGCTATAACAGAGACCTGGTTCAACCTGAAAGATAGAGAAATGCCTTCCGAGTGCAACATTCAGGGTTACAAACTATTCCACACTGATAGGGTCAACAGGAAGGGTGGTGGAGTGCGATGTATGTCAGAGATAATTTAAATTGTTGTGTTAGACAAGATATAAGATTAGAAACAGCGGACACAGAATCTGTTTGGCTACAGTTTCTCGAGGTCGTGAAAATTAATTTTGGGTGTGATTTACAGGCCCCCAAGCCTGGATAGGGAGCGCAGTAAGCTGCTATGGGACGAAATTCATAAGGCGTCTAGATATGAAAATGTTGTGTTAATGGGAGATTTTAACTTTAGACAAATTGATTGGAACAATGTGACAGGTAATCTTGAGTCTAGTGACTTTCTTGATACGGTTCAGGATTGTTTTTAAAACAGTTTGTGACAGAACCAACTAGAGGTAGCAACTTGCTTGATTTGGTTCTTGCCAACAAAGAATCACTAATTAATAATCTTGAGGTTAATGAAGAGCTTGGGAAAGCGATCACAAATCACTTAGTTTCAATATATCATGGAATTACCCAGGTAACTGCAATCAAGTCCTGTTCCAGACTTTCGCTTAGCCGACTTCATGGGGCTGAGAAATTACCTAGGTGGGCTAAATTGGGATGACCTGACTATGGGTCAGGTAGGTGGTTTTGGTTGCCAATATGACGTTTTCAGAGCGTAGTTCTAGCTGCCCAGACAACTTTTGTTCCGAGTAGGGAAATTAGATCTAACAAAAATGATCTAAATGGATGAACAATAGATTAAAACATCTCATTGGTCAAATGAGAGGCATATATGGCGTATCAAAAGGGGATGAACAGATAAGAAATCAATATTTTCAATTAAAGAGAGAAATAAAAAAGGAATAAGAAAAGCAAAAGGGATTATGAGGCTAAGGTCCAAGGGATTCGAAGACTAACCCAAAGGGTTCTTTCAGGTATACAGAAGTAAGATTAGGGACAAGATAGGCCCACGTTAAGAGTAACTCAGGACAGATCACGGACAGTGATAAGGATATGTGTGAAATTTTCAATACTTACTTCCTCTCAGTTTTTACTCAGGAAGATACTAGCGGAATTCCAGAAATAATAAATTATGTAGAACAGGAAGATAATAGACTATGCTCGATTGGGGTAACTAGTGACATGGTCCTCAGACAAATAGAGAAATTAAAACCTAACAAATCCCCAGGCCCTGATGAACTGTTTGCAAGAGTTTTAAAGGAATGTAAAGAGGAACTTAGCAAACCTTTGGCAAATCTTTTCAATATATCACTACAAACTGGCATAGTGCCAGACAAGTGGAAAGTGGCAAATGTAATACCTATTTACAAGGCAGGTGACAGGTCCTTACCTTCGAACTATAGACCAATAAGCCTTACCTCCATAGTTGGTAAATTTATGGAATCAATAATTGCCGAGGCAATTCGTAGCCATCTTGAAAAGCATAAATTGATTAATGAATCTCAACACGGTTTTACTAGGGGCGTTCCTGTCTTACGAATTTATAACTTTTTTCACTAAGGTGTTTGAGGAGGTAGATCATGGTAATGAATATGATATTGTGTATATGGACTTCAGTAAGGCTTTCGATAAAGTTCCACATCAGAGGCTACTGAGGAAACTTAAGGCACACGGAATAGGAGGAGAAATTTTTCCTGGGTAGAGGCATGGTTGACAAATAGGCGGCAGAGAGTTTGCATAAATGGGGAGAAATCAGAATGGGGGCACGTCTCAAGCGGTGTCCCACAGGGGTCAGTTTTGGCCCCCTTTGTTTACAATTTACATAAACGACATAGATGAGGGAATAAATAGCAACATAAGCAAATTTGCTGATGACACCAAAATAGGCCGTCCAATTCATTCTAATGAGGACATTAGAGCACTCCAGGATGATTTGAATAGACTGATGCAGTGGTCGGAGAAGTGGCAGATGCAGTTTAATGTAGACAAATGCAAAGTTCTAAATGTTGGGCAGGACAATAACCATGCCACATATAAACTGAATAATGTAGATCTTAATACTTATGATTGCGAGAAGGATTTAGGAGTTCTGGTTAGAGTAATCTGAAACCAAGACAACAGTGCATAAGTGTTCGCAATAAAGCTAACAGAATCCTTGGCTTCATATCAAGAAGTATAAATAATAGAAGTCCTCAGGTTGTTCTTCAACTCTATATATCTTTGGTTAGGCCTCATTTAGATTATGCTGCACAGTTCTGGTCACCGTATTACAGAATGGATATAAATGCACTGGAAAACGTACAGAGGAGGATGACAAAGTTGATCCCATGTATCAGAAATCTTCCCTATGAGGAAACTGAGGGCCTTGAATCTGCACTCTCTAGAAAGGCGTAGAATTAGGGAGGGATATGATTGAGTGTATCAATGGAAAACAGGAATAAATAAAGGGATGTAAATAGCGTGCTAAAATATCCAGCCAAGACAGGACTCGCAGCAATGGTTTCAAGTTGGAAAAGTTCAGATTCAGGAAGGATATAGGAAAGCACTGGTTTGGTAATAGAGTTGTGGATGAGTGGAACAAACTCCGAGTACTGTCATAGGGGCTGGGACGTTGTGTAGTTTTAAAAATAGGTTAGATAAATACATGAGTGGGTGTGGGTGGGTGTGAGTTGGACCTGACTAGCTTGTGTTACTAGATCAGATGCCGTACTAATTTCTTAAGTGGAAGTGACCTGACTACCTGGAGTTTACCATACATAATCACTGTCTTTGCAGAGGCGCTCAGATACAACAGTTTAGACGTCCCCCCAAACTGCCAATATCCCAAACCCCTCCTTTAAAGTGCAGTCATTGTATATCCATTTCAGGGATCAACTCCATTTAACTGGTTTCCTGAATCCCTTCACAAATATTACCTTGCTCGTCAGGACCCAAAACCCATTCGTCTACATTCACTCCTATCTAATACGCTCACGCACGTTTTCTGGAAGTCCAAGCCCCTCGCCCACAAAACCTCCTTTACCCCTCCCTCCAACATTTTTGAGGACGACCCTACTCCGCCTTTCTTTCCTTACAGATTTATCCGCTCTCCAAGTCATTCTACTTTGTTCCATCTCTCTAAATTACCAAACCACCTGAACAACCCTCTTCAGCCCTCTGACTAATACTTTTAGTAACTCACACCTCCCAATTTCCACACTCCAAATTTTTCCCTGCATAATATTTACACCACAAATTGGCCTTAGAGAGGACATCTCCACTGCCTCCAGCCACCTCCTCACTGCAGCATTTACAACCCAAGCATCACACCCATTAAAGAGTGTTTTCTCCACTCTACTTTCGTACATTCACTTCTTTGTATAAACATGTATATATATATATATATATATATATATATATATATATATATATATATATATATATATATATATATATATATATATATATATATATATATATATATATATTTTGTATATGATAACATACATAGCACTTTAATATAGGTAGATATAAGCCCCAAACAGACGAACCTTGGTTATGTTACTAGAGAACTGGCAGCCAAACCACTTGAATCTAAGCGGGAGTGATGCTGACTCCTTACCAGATCAGACTTCAAAGAGGTGAATACCGCTGCGAACAGGCAGAACCACGTGACTCAACATCTGTTACTCAACATACATACATACATACATACATACATACATACATACATACATACATACATACATACATACATACATACATACATACATACATACATACATACATACATACATACATACATACATACATACATACATACATACATACATATATAAATATATGTTTCAGTGCACTACGCAGAAACAAGCGAAGGTATATACAGAGAAAAATCTCGCTCAGCAGGATTCGAACCCACGTTTGGAAAGTAGCATAGTTCTGTACGTGACACCTTAGGGGAGGGCTGACACATGGAACGCTCAAAAAAAAAAAAAACTACGAGAATTGAGATTTTCTTACCGAAAAATAGCTGATCTTTCTGGCAACACCCTCGTGTAATTCTCATCATTATACGATGTTTCTACAAGGAGTTATAGTTATTTATAACATGTGTGGTGACGGCGCCTCTCATAACATACGCGCTGACGCGGCAAAATAAAAAAAAAATTTCCGTTTTTTTCTGTCAGTTTCTTATATTTTTCTCTCTAATATAATACAAATTCACCATTTGAGGTCATACGAGAGTGGGCGGGGCTAACATGGCCTGAGAATTAATCAGGAGCCTTCTCGGATAAGAAGTGCTGACAGGCCATAAATTACGATGTGGCAGATAAGACACACCAGCCAACAGATTATTCTTTTCTTACGCTAATATCAATAATGTTTATTTACTTACTACAATTGATCTATTATGACATAAGGCGACATATTAATAGCATAGAAACATGAAGAACACACCAGAATAAATATTATGTGACATAATATGACGGTATATCGCCAGTTAGTGGGAGGGTAAGTCGCCCATAAGGGATATTTTTTCCAATTCTCACATACTGTTATGAGAGAAAACGGATCTAGTGATGGTAAACTGTAGTAGACACTCTAGATGATGAAAACAGTGGGAAAAAAAGTATTTTTCGGAAAAAAAATTCTCCAGTACTTGGGCTGCCGCGCGCTTCGGCCATTATCTCGGAAGTAAGTCATTTACCTATTTAGCCATGTACCATCATTTTAATGAACGAATTGACTTCATTTTCACAATAAACATAGAAGAATGACTGCTTTACCAATCCGTATGTACCTTTTGAAGTATCCCAAATATTTTCAGATTTGTGTGGGGTAAAAGTCCGATATTTTGCTAAATGTCAAGAAACCTACAAACTCTTATTTTTTTTTAGAATGAAGATAAGATTTATTACAGCATTAGTACATACCGAACGATGGACTTAGAAGTGTTGTATCAACAGAAAGTGTCAAAACCACTTTTCCAACTACCACTTCGGAGGAGCTGACTCCTAAGTATATTTTTTTTGTAATTTTTAGTAAATCTTTGCTTTTTGGCCGATTTTATTGGAACTTCGTCACAGCATGGTCGATATAAGCTTCTAATAGTACACACAAAATGAGCCCAATCGGTCAACAAATAAAAGTTGATAATCGAGTTCAGCTGCCCTTTAGACTTCATAGTTTGTAACTAGGCTCCCGAACATTATGAGGCATCTGTAACCGAGTGGTCTAAGGCGCCATGTAGGAAATTAGCTACCTTCCAAACATGGGTTCAAATACACAAATAATCCCACATAGGAGAGACGAGCTTACGACGATGTTTCCGTCCGACTTGGACTTTGTAAATGGTTAAGCTCACGGTATTGTCTTTATTTTCTTTGTGGGCTCGAATCCTGCTGAGTGTGATAACTGTCAGTATATAAATCTGTTTGTGATAAATATAGTGCAGTATTGAGAGGATTTGCAATATTCAAGGAGACACTGTACATGAAGACATTGCTCTGGAGGGGTCCTTGAGTTGCTCTCCATAAGTAGTTTACTTATGATATACATCGCTAGTCTCCATGTTTTCACGTGAAGACGAACTCTGATAAGACTACCAGTAACACTTCAAATATTATTATTTCTTATTATCTTTCAATGTCAAATATGACTGGATGATAAGTTATGCAGTAATTATGTATTTACCTTGTAAATAAACACAAACATAAAAACTACGAAAATCTTCAAAAGGTGAAAAAGGACAAATTATGAAAGATTTTCAGAACTTAAATTCGAGTTTCAGAAGATGAATATAAATTATAAATTATATCCTAAACAAGCATTATAGTGTTAAACCAAATTTGGAATTCTCTTCCAGAAAATGCAAAATGTTCCCAATCGCCCATCAGCTTCAATGTTTTAAGCACCTCCTTCACTTACTCTAAATTCTGCGTAGACTAATTATGGGAAAACTTATTTATAAACATATCCTGTTTATCTAATTCATATTAACATTTATTTTGTTATCTCTATCACCATTTTTATGTCCGTAAGTCACAACGACTTGAACTTGATAACAAATTGTGTTACATAAATCATCCAGACTGTTGGAGTTATTATCAGAGATTATAATCCATGCATACAAGTAAAACAAACTTTATTTATAACTGTATTTTACTTAATCTAATGACTCTCTTGATATACTCTACATAACCAGGGGTATCCTATCAGCTATGTCATCCATTGCTATATTAATAATTATATTATGAACTTTATAAAAATAAATATTATCAATATCATTAGTATCAAATGTCTTGTTTGTAACCTCATTTCCCCATCCCCCCAATTTTTTTGTTTTTGTCATATTTTCCAGCAATTTTTTTTGTATTTTCCAGCAATTGTTTTGCATAATTTTTATGACAAAACGAACATTCTGCATTAAAAACAGAAACGATTTTATTTTAAACTCAGTCAAATAAAAATGTTCTGGAATCATGATTTACGACCATCCTGGTTATGCAAAATTTGGCATATTTTCTTTGTAAAGTTCTTCAGGACTTTTAGAATGGTGTTAAGTGGACCTTATGGAAATGTAATGTAGCAAAATAAATTTTGTTGTAGTTGCTTTTGTATTTTGATAAACAAATGACCTAAACTGTTTGGACTGTTCGGTGAGTAGAAAACTATATAACCTCCACAGAAGACTCACTGCAATGCAGGAATTACCCTGCTTGCCAACAATTGATAATCAAACATCATTATTCTTATTGCAAAATGCACAATTAATCACATTTACAGAATCCCTTGTTTTACCAAATTACAAATAAATAAACGATACAAAATTTTCATTAATATGATAAATTGAATAAATCCACGAATCATATCTCATAGCAGCGCAATAAGATAAACATTTTCATACTAAAGATCTTCTATCATCATTCATCAGTTAGTTCACTGCATTATAAATGGTTGTGACAATCACTACATTGCACAAAAATTAAAAGGCAGCAGTTCTTTTCCTCAATCTATGAAGACTAACAATGAAACTATGTACTTTCCATTCTCAGCAATGTTTGCCAATAGGGACCTCATTAGTGCTCTTGAGGTGAACTTTACCACGACTGGCCCGGCTAGTATACTGAGTGAGGCAGTGGACGGGAAGACGTGGTCGTGTTGCGAACGAGGTGTACCACTACTGCCGGGAAGGACTCAACATGGATGAGGATCACAGTGAAGCCCTCACACAGGTACTCCGGTCAAGGGCCAGATATACACATTCAGTTCCTAGATAGTAAGGGCAATAGTTTAGTAGTTACATGCTCCATCTGCTGTGCCATGCTTGGGCAAAAACTATTTTCATTTACTAGGCATCGTGTATGATGAAGCTGTATAGTGAGTGGCAAACATGGCACAAGTCAAATTTTGGTCAGTGATCCAGAGGACACCTGACATAACATTAATGTCGGGATATACATGAAGGTGGCCATTTAAGTATTTGTGATTTGTACACAGTACCTTTTTTTCACATGACTCTAGTGAGGAAACTTTGCGAAAGTGTTTATATCAGATACGAAAACCCTTCACCATACTCATGAGAGATGGCGAAGTCCTACAAAAGCACAGCTGCTTTAATTAAATATTACACAGCATCGCTGCTAGGGTAACTCCACTTTGGGTGAATTGTAGTATAATGAAGTAGGCACGTTGCCAGTCTTATTTCTTTAGAGATGTATCTAAAAATTTAGGTGGATGGAGCCCAAAATTAATTATTTTTTTTTTTGTAACGAAAGTGATTTCCATTACTTTCCAAAGTGATAGTAAATCAAAACACATTTGGATATTATTTGAGATAATTAAGTATTTGATATTAAGAAATTAGTGGGGAAAATAATAGTTTTCCCTTTTTTGTTCTAAATTTTAAAATACTCATGTTTTAAAAAATACAATAAAACAGAACTTAAGAAACAGTGTAACCCCTTTCAGAAGGTTTATTCTTGTTTTAATCGCGAAAAAAAATCCTGTATTGAGAGTGATGTCCCTTGCTCCTCAGATTCTCATTTAAGCTACTCGTCAGTTGGTCCTAGTAGTTCGTATCACAAAAAAAATCCTTCGCAGCTGAAATGAGGTTCAGAATATAATACAATAAATAAAAAATGACAGTAAAAAAAAAATGGATAACAGTGCTGGAGCAGGTACAGAAAAGTTTGGGGGGCTGTTTGGGCCCCTAAGTCTCCCTATGGCTCCTGGCCCATCAATATGTTCCCCATCTATGTGTCTTTTTTAAATTTCCCTTTCATTTTTTTGGCTGAAATATTGTCTACTTAAAACTATTTAATACTTTTTATTGCTGGTTCATTATATTAAATATATTTGAGCATCTCTCTCTTATTGGCTTCAATATTTAAAGCTGATAAATCTTCAGTCCCGTTAAAATTTAGTGTGTTCTTTTTTAAAATTTTTCAATCCAATTTTCTATAAGAATTTATCATTTAGAATCCATGATAGAATTGATGAATTCCTATTCTGATCGGCTTCAAATTTCCAGAAAAGCGAAAGGGTTTTTGCTAACTAAAAAATGTGTCACCTTTGGGCTTCAGAATATAAACGCTGATGTATTCCATGTGATGAAAGACGATATAGTTTGACATATCAGTTTTTATGAAATTGTTGAAAAAACTTTGAATTGTTGGTTTTTTAAAAAATTAATGGAATGTCTTTCCCGACAAGTTCAAACCTTTAGGGATGATGGTTATTAAAAAGCTTGTTCTTACTTTGGGGTTTGTGATTTTTTATTGCCATTTTTAACAATATTGGTTTTCCCTGAAATAACTTAGAAAGCCTCTTTATGGACGGGTCATACGCTTATTGAATTTGAGCTTTGTACGTGTATTCTACTTAGACGAAAAATTGGTCCTGTTAATGGAGTGTGTATGCCACTTTGCACTTTCAATTATATTTTTGATCCAAGAGCAAATTTGTTATTTATTATAAAAAATCACCAATTCTCGGCAGTCCCTTACAAGTCCGTCTCAATCTAACCTACCCAGCATTCTCCACCTGACTCTCACCCTAAATCCCAAGTATTTGCACAAGCTTTACTAAGTCGCCATTCCTTCCAGTACTTCTTTAAGGATCAAAACCAGGCCCAAAATCCAACCCCCTGAACCAGTCAACGCGGGGTCTACACTATACCCTGGAGGCTGCGACAAAATGTGGAGAAACGACAAGAAAATTCGAAACGCATCAATGAACACATTAATGCACAGAAACGAAAACCTGAAAAAGCCTTTACAGTTTTAATTCCAACAGTCATCTCTTTAAATTTAAAAAGGACCGCCCGCTAGTAATCAAAAAAAATTTTCCCCGTAACGGAAATGCCAAAATCAGCACTTATCTGTTTCTAACACAATTAAAAAAAACAAAGGCAACAATCTCAAGTCTTGAAGAATCCTCCTAAAAACAGTAAACCCTACCATCACATAGTCTCTCCTGCCAATTCCACAAGCACATCGTAGATGGGGAACCTCCTACAGGCCTTCTTTTTTCCCAACCCCCAGCAGAAATATTTGTCTAACTATTGCCCCAAGAAATTTTTTTTATCACCCAACTCATGTGCATTTTGGGATTGTTCTCCCTTTTATTTTATTATTCTACTACCTCTTATATCACTACTACTTTTTTCCCCACCACTAGTTTTCCTCACTTTGAGAGTATATATATCCCCCTGTGTCCATGTATCGCTTGTAACGGCTTGAGAAAGCTCCTGGAAGCGAAAGTCCACAAAAAAATTCAATTAGTTGCATTTGTGCCCTTTATTTACAACGTGACTGGAAAAGTCTTGTGTGGGCGAAACGTCAATAAAGGATCACATTTATACTGAAATTTGTTTTTTTTTCCCAAAGGAAATTTGATCTTCCCCTTCCCCCAGTCACATTTGAATACCTCCCCCATCCAGAGGCGCTAGATGACTTGTTTGGTTTAGAGCATTCTCCTGATTAAATCTTTAATTCCTGAGTCAATTAATCAAATGGATGAAAATTTTTTCTTTCGGGAGGTGGAGGTTATGTTTTGTAGATGCAAATTATATTTTGGGTTCATTTTTAGTTGGAGAATCTTCTTCAGATCAGCTTTAAACTTTAGTGCGATACAACACACACCCCATATAAAAGGAGAGGAGCTTACGACGACGTTCGACTTGGACCATTTCAAAGTCACACTAACCTGAAAGACGAAAGAACGAAGACTCTCAGGTAAGTACCCCGAGGAAATGATTGGATAGATGAAGAATAGTGGGTGAGAGGAGTTTTAATTAAATTAAAAGGGAAAGAACCGAGTTTTTAAACCCCGCTGCCGTGCTTGGTTGGCATAATAGATGAGGTAGTTTGAGGAGTGGTGGTGTCTGCATATTGAGTAGCTCCTGGGTTCACTGGACTTGGTTCGGAGGCACGGGCATTATGGGCAGCAGCCGCGTCATCCACTGGTTTACTATTTGTACTGCTTCTCAAATGACTGAGTGGGATGATGGGAATGTTTCTTTGGGGAAAGGAGTCCCCAAGGTCCCCCCCCTGCAGGGGGGCAAAGGGGAGAAGTTAGGAGAAAATTTTATTTTTGGTTTTAAGAGAGGAACAGGTTATTGGTAGATTGAAAAGGTTGGTTTTGTCTGGTTCGTGTAAGTGTCTTTGAAAGGTTGTAAGTGTCTTGGTATATTTCAATACGATCTATGTGTCTTCACTAGGGTTTTTTCCAGACACGTTCAAAGCAGTGCCGGTCCTATTGTGGAGGGACTCGCTGGTGGCGAAGTCATCCCACTTCGTTCCCACCCCCCGCAATGCACGGTTCTGTATTCGTTGCAGTTTTAAGATGTTTGTTTTGCAGCAAAAGAGGGCCCAAAAGGTGTGTATGTGATGAGTGGTCTTATGGGGCCTTGTACAGGTGGAGTTTGGTGTTTGGGTGTGAGTCTCAGTTTAAACCTACCAAGGGCATTACTGGCCATAACTCTTTTAATGTTTATGTGGGGGTTTTCTCAGTCTGAGTCCAAGGTAAATTCCAGGTTTTAGTGTTGCGTGTGGGGGAATGGGTGTTCGTGTAGTGGAAGGTGGAAGGGGTATTTATAGGCAGCCAGACAGGGAGGGCACAAGAAAGTGGTGGAGGGGTAATGGAGGTAGTAGTAGTAGTGGTAGTGGTAGTAGTGGGTCAGTCATAAACTAGGAAAGGAGCACTGCAAAGACGCTGGCGGCCGCATAGGTAGAACAAGAACACAGTGAGGAAAAATTAAAATGAGATTATATACAGGCAACAGAAAAGAAAGAAAGGAGCAGAGGAGAAAGGAGAAGGGGGAAGAGAAGAAGGGGAAGGAATCGGTTAAGTCACGGGTGTTCTGAAGTATGGGCATTTAACAATGTAATGGGAGAGGAAAGCATCAACAGAGACAAAGCCAGGACTAAGATTCATACAGGGAAAGTTGTGTATGAGGAGGATTCAACCAGGACGGCGACTGTGAAAGTTAGACGTAGTTAGACAGTTTTAGCAGAAGACCAATCAATAGGATGACTGTGATCTCTGACATGACAGAAAAGAGCATTATTAGTGTCAGAAGCCTAACACTATTTTTGTGCTCCCTAAGTCTGTCAGAAAGAGATCAGCCAGTTTCTCGAAGTATGAAGAGGACAGGAGGAGCAAGAAATAGAGTAAACACCAGGAGAATCTATGGGGAGTAAGCTCCTCTCCTTTTATATGTGCGGGTTTTTGTGTATTGTTTCAGTCACGGTATTGTGCCTTTTCTTGTTATTTTAGTGCTGATTTATGTTCCTCAATTGAAATTTTCGCTTTCTTTTTAGGATGTCCTAGATTAAATCTAATTTATATACTTTTATGGGTCCTTAACATCCATGTGCTCTTAAAATCACTGAGTTTTTTTATGTGCCCGAACCTTAATTAAATTTACTTTTGTACTACCATGTAAGGGAATTAGACACATGCTACACTTGATTTATTTTTTGAAGACGTTTCAATTCAAGACAGAAGATATCTGATGTTGAAATGGAAACTGTAAAGAATTAGGTAATCAGTCCATCATCCTTGCAGACCTATGCATTAAAGACAGTGGAAACTAAGTTAATAAGTCCTTCAGCCTAGCTTTCGTTGTTCCAGTACTTTAGTCTTGATGACTGTGACTAAGGTACTGAACGCCAGCACCCAGCCAAAGGGACTGATTACCTAATCTTCTAAGTGTATCCTGTTTGAAAACCTTCAAATAACTGTATTAAATTAATAAAGCCATTTGATTGGCTGAATTTTTCAAAGATACATTCCAGATGTTGCATTTGTGTCTAATTCATCTTTCGGTATTGTATACCTTTATTCTTATAATATTAACATGCACACTTGAAATATAAATGTTGATCAGTGTTAGAAAAATATTTGAATTGATTTTGTCCTGTGTAGGTTTTAAATTAATTTATTTTTCATGGAAAAAGGCAAATAATCATTCTGTGTCATAAAGGTAAGTTATTATTATTATAATCAAATAGAAGCGCTAAACCACAGGGTTATACAGAACCAGCGTAGGGAAAATAGTTTATCAACCACATTCTGTGTGGCCAACCTGACCATGTGATGTTACGTGCAGTTTCTGCATTAAAATACATTCGTATTCAAACCCAAAGGCCTGAGGTACAAGAAAGTACTTGATCCCAAGGATATTTTATGCATGCAAGTACTCAGACCCATGAGCTTGTGTGTGCACACAGGTACTCGAGCTCAAGGATATTATGTTCTCACAAGTACTCGAATGCATGAACTCAAACGCAAGTGAGCTAGAGTGTACACTCAATTATTTAAGTATATTGCTAAGAGTTATGAGATAAACTGATGAGATGGTAGTTAACACGATCAACAGGAAGAGCAAGTCACAAGTAGAAATGACTCCAGGTAGATCCCATTCTATCCTAACACAACTGGAAGTTTTAACAAATTACACTGGTCTGCATGATTGTTTTATTGACTCTATGGTATCTTTTTCGGTATATATATATGGAAAAAAGTGATTCATTGTGTTTTTATTCATCTCTATTATATCAGGTTGTAAAGTTATACGGAAACGTTACTTCTCTCTTTTCGTATAACATAAGTAAATGAGAAAGTGGTATATTACCAATTAAAATGCTTACCTTATATTGAATTAAATGTTAAATCTAATATATTTTCTTTATTTTCAGATTATTAATATGTCTAGAGGCTGCATAAATTCACCAGACATATTTTGCTGTCTGAGGGCAATTCACCTTCAGATTCCCGGAGCAACATTACTCCTTTATTGAAGCGCTGCTACTTTGCTTATTTTGGCTGCAAACTTGGAGACCAAGACAAACCATTTGCACCACACGAAGCTTGCAAGAGTTGCATCAGTAAGCTCCAAATGTGGTCAGTTGGAAAACTTTAATATATGCCCTATGGAGTACCAATGGTATTGAGGGAGCAGATGAACCACCAAAAGTAGCAGTCACCAGACTGCTACTTTTGTATGACTAAAGTAGCTGGATTCAACAAGAAGACTAAATATTGCATAATATACCCAAATATTCCTTCAGCAATAAGGTCTGTTCCACCTCTGAAGATATTCCTGTACCTGTGCCACCTGAGACATGGCAAATTTCATCAGAGTCTGATACCAGTGATTCTAAGGAGATGGACGTAAACTATGAACCACCAACAAATGACGATACAAACGCTTCAACAAAGTCGAGCTGAATGACTTGGTGAGAGCCTTAACTTTCAAAGAAAGTGCACAGTTACTTGGCTCTAGACTGAAGGAACACAGGCGTCTAGCTCCTGGAACATTCGCTTAGTATCATCATCGTGAAGCGGAATTCACTCACTTCTTTGACAAAGAGGAATCTTTAGTTTTCTGTTCAAATATTTCTGACCTTATTGAGCACATGGAATATCATACAAAGCAGATGAATGAAGACATCTGTGCCAATTGTATAGTGTCCAAATGTCAGAAACTTACGCAAATATGAAGACACTAATATCTGCAATCAAGTACTAAAATCACAATTTTCTCATTTGTGACGATTTAATAGTTATTGCTCCCCTACTAGGTCTTCTAGGCGGATACACAAATTATCCCTGTTTTCTGTGTCTTTGGGATAGTAGGGCAGACAGCCAGCACTATGAACAAAAAGACTGGCCACCAAGAACCAGCTTCTTACCCGGAAATCACAACGTGAAAACTGTGCCACTAGTTAATCCCAAGAAAATTCTGCTGCCACCACTCCTCATCAAATTAGGGCTTTTGAAAAAAATTGTGAAGGCCTTGAACAAGAATGGATCTGCTTTCAAGTGCCTGGAGTCAAAATTTCCTTGTATAAGTGAAGGCAAGCTAAAGGCAGGAATCTTTGTTGGCTCTCAGATTCGGGAATTGATGAAGGACAAGCGTTTTGATGAACCATTAGCAGGTGTCGATGTGAATGTCTGGTTTTCATTCGAGCAGATTGTCCACAACTTCCTGGAAACAGATGCTCCCCCGAATTTGAAAAGAATGATCCAAGACCTGATTTCAAGTTTCCAACAACTTGGGTCTAGAATGAGTGTGAAGGTGAACTTTTTGCACTCACATCTTGACTATTTTCCCATCAATTGTGGGGACTACAGTGAGGAACAAGGAGAGCAGTTCCATCAGGATATTTGCACCATGGAAACTCGATACCAGGGCAAATGGAATGTCAGCATGTTGATGGATTACTGCTGGTCATTGAAACGTAATGGTCTCGATGCACAGCACAAGCGAAAATCAAGCGGGCCTCCTTCCTTTGATTCATTATGTAGGCTAACCATTAGGAGCATATTTTTTTAATAAAATCATTTGATTTGATTCATGATGATATGGAATTAATATGTTCTTAAAACTAACAGAGTGTGTTTTTCCATGATTACTTGCCTAATTTTAATAAAGTAACAATTTATTAAAAATTCACATTTTTTATCACTAATTTGTATTTTATTCAAAATCTTTACGTGATAGAGCAAAATGGTTTTGAAATTTTCAGTCAGCAGCCCAAGAATATGTAAGACCAGTGTTATACAAAACAATAAGCAATGAACACAGGGCACAGCGAGAATAAATTTTTCAACTGTATCTAAAAATAAGTAATATCATGGAAACTTTGTCTCTCCGGCAGCTGTACAGCCATGTGCATTTCATAGTGGATCATGCATGACCTTGTGACGAAGAACCACATCCATCACGCCTACCACCACAACACTTACCGCTATGAGTTCCGCTACAGAGGTGAACTCTCTTTCGGCGACGACTTTGATACCCACGTCGGTAAACACTGTAAGTACTGATATATAATAATAATGTTTGCTTGTTAACGAGTGCTCTGAGGGGTTGGTAACCATGGCTGTCAAGTGTCATAATTTATTAACTTGATGGTCGTATTTCTCAAAAATATTTATAGACCCAATCTGCTTATTAATTTCCTTCATAAACATTACTGATTTTATCATAATGATTGAAAGTTTGAGAGGAATTATCTTCCTCTCTGACTTTCAATCTGGTGATATTATTTGCTTATGTTTTTCCATAAATCAGTAAGTTGGCGTCCTTCACTATTTCAAAGACTTTTATGATGTGGATTATTAGTGATGCTGGTCTTTAAATTTTAACGATTACTTGGTGTGGCATACACCAAATATGCTACAACTTATTCGGTGTTCAGTACACAACTACTTCTTACATTTATTCTGTACCAGCCAAACTGGAAGCTAGGTCAGAGTAGCTGATCTTCTTAAAATTCAAGTTTAGGTAATAGGTAACCATCCAAGCTAAATAGTTGACATTTCGACCTTAAGGAATAGAAGAATATATCACTTAAATTAACGGATCCCACCTAAAGTAAGAGGTGACCATCCTATTTGCAGTAACAGATGACCCCACCTTAGATAACAGACGACCATATCATTTAAGGAAAAAAAAAAACCACAGTTGAAGTATCATATAACTATCTCATCTTAAGTAACCTATGTCCATTTTATATATAATAACAGATACATATCATGTTTGGTAACAGATTAGTAATATCCCACTTAAGTCACATATGACCATCCTATTTAAAGTAACAGATAACACACCCACCTAACATAAAATATAAGAATATTATTTAAAGAAACATTAGACCATTTATGGCTTACGTCTCCCACCTGCAGGGGTGACGCATGCCGATGATTTGCTCTACTTGTTCCAAGTGGGAGAGCTCCTCGGTCCTTTAAAGCAACTCCAATAGCTCAGCACACCAGAGGACCTAAGAATGAGAGATATTATGTCCACACTCTGGACCAACTTCGCCGCCACAGGGTAATGAGACGTGCTCTCGTAAATTTTAAGGAGGACAAAGGAAGAACGATGAGTTATTTCTGAGGCAAAGCTAGGTTGGGCAGTGAAAGGTAATAATGATTTGTGACCTATGAGGACGTGAGGAAAAAGTGGGGTCTCGTAGCTCTGTTGGTAGCGCACTCAGCTCACACAATGAGGTCCGTGGTTCGATTCCCGATACTGGTGAAACACTGGGGGCGTGTTTCCTTAATACACCTGCTGTACCTGTTCACCTAGCCGTAAATAGGTATCTGGGTGTTATGGGGACAAAATTAACCTACTTTGCCCAAAATGCAATGAATAACCAAGGGCTTTCTATATATAATGTAAATGATGTCAGATATGCATGTATAAGTTGCATCATGTACTTGTAGAAATAAACATTATTATTATTATAGGATGCAAGAGAGCAAAGTAAAGTTGGTGTGATGAGTGTTAATGTATGTAATATATATAATTACCTAGTCTAATACATTTGACATGTTTTTTTTTTTTTTCTGTAAATCTTTTAATTATCTTGACTTATTAGCAGGGCAGCAGTTGCTAATTTCTTAAATTGGTATTTCCTGCAGGAACCCAACTCCTGACGACTCTCTTGGGTTCATTTGGGAGCCCTCCGCTGAAGACAGCCTCCAGTACCTCGCACTCAACCTTAAACCCACCATGGAGGTCGACCAGAGGCAAGAGGTCAGTCCTGCATAGCTTCCGTGCATGCAGATTATGAATATCTTGATGCATTTACGAACTGGATGTATTTCAGTCACTACGCGATCTGAGAAAGGCGTCCCCGTGTACCATAATCTACATTTCCGGGTGACTCAATACACACGACTGGAATAGCGCAAAGTGTGCCACAAGTTGATTATTATAGCTTTGAAGATTTTAAAGGAATCAGAAGAGGCATTCAAAAATTATATGGAAATTAATATTCAAATTTCTGAAAAAATGGTAAATTGGGACTTTTGAACTTTACTCTCTGCCATCATCGTATTTTTGGTATTTTTTTAATGTAGATGAATGGTTCAGGGAAACGACAAGTTGATAAATTAGACACATGTGCAACACTTGGGTATCTTTAATGAGGAAACGTTTCGCCATCAAAGTAGCTTCATCAGTCCATACAAAGGAGAATGGCGAAGAACAGGAGGAATTTGAGGTAATCAGTCCCTCAGCCTTGAGTCGATGGACTGATTACATCGACTCAATGCTGAGAGGACTGATTACCTCATGCTCCTCCTGTCTCACCATTCTCCTTGAAGGACTGATAAGCACTGTTGCAAAACTCCTCATAAAAATACCAAGTGTTACATGTCTATCAACTTTTAATGTTTGAAGCTACTCCTCCGAGGGTTTTGGAAGTTATCCGAACCATTCCATGATTAAGAGATCAGGTTCAACAACTTTAGTCAAGGGCACATAAAGACACCAGTTGTTCCAGGAATTTGGGTATCTGAATTTGGTATCTGCAGGCATGTATATCTGGTAAACAGTGGGACATGTATCTTTGATCATCCCAAAATTGCCGCACCCACATGACAACAGGAGGGTGCAGCTCCCGTTTCTGTAACTTATTTCACCCCGAAATGTCACTCGTCACTCCATGAAAGAAAATGCTACAACGTATACTGCCAGGCACATCATCTAAAAGGGACAAGAAGACACAGACCAGCCAGACTATGGAAAACAAAAGAGGGGAGCCACAACCTCTCCAGACAAAGAGGTTTTTCAATGCCGGGAAGAAAAAAGACTGGCAAGAAATGGCAGTAATCTTACACCAACTGAAAACACTTCTGGAGCAGAGGCACAGTCATTGGCCTCCACTCCAGAACAACAGATATTAGAACCAGTAAACAAAACCCCCCTAAATTCTATCAATATAATGACATTTGTCTTTGCAAACATACAGCCGTCAACAAAATTCCTTACATCAAGGGACTGCTCACGGCGTCAAATGCAATGTTTGCAGCATTCACAGAGACCCACATAAAGGATAATTTTGACAACGAAATATGGATACCAGGTTATAATCTATTCAGATGCGACAGACTAAACAGGCAACAAGGGGGAGTTAGCCGGTACGTTTCAGAGTCGCTAATTTGCTCAGAACTACTAAAGATAAAGATTGAAAAAAACAAACTCTTGTCATTGTGGTTGTATACAAGCCTTCAGATGCAACTTCTCAGCAGTTCCGGGAGCAGCTTTTGAAAATTGACCGCTGTCTAAAAAACCTCCCAACTCCTGCCCCAAACATCTTGCCACGGGGAGATTTTAACGTGAGACACCTAAAATGGCGAAGTGTAGCAAATAATATTTTAGCAGATATCACCCGAGGATGCAGCTCAGATGAAAATTCACACACACACGAGCTATTAAATCTCTGCACTAAATTCACCTTAAACCAGCAAATATTAGAGCCTACAACAACGATCTGATTCGTAATATAACTGTATCAAAGACAATGCATTCAGATCACAACATAATAGACGTACAGACATGTATGCACAGGGCTCTCGACAAGCAAAATGTGATCAGACATGAGGGTGTCTTCACAAAATTCAATTTCAATAACTAAAACATACAATGGGAACAAGTCAACCATGTCCTAAATGAAACAAGCTGGGAAGATATCCTAAACAACACGGATCCGAACATTTGCCTAGAAAAAATAAACTTTGTGGTTCTTGAGATCTGCTCAAGGCACATTCCATTAAGAAAAAGAAATAGAAGATGTAAACTAGAAAGAGAGAGATGCTCCCTATATAGACGAAGGCACTGGTCAATGAAATTGAAAATATCGAACTTAAGCTGAAAGAATCTTACAGAAGGCAAGAATTGCAGAAGAACTAGAAGCCATGCATGAAATTGAAAAAAAAAAAATACTTCTTCTCTTATGCCAAATCTAAGGGAAAAACAACATCCAGTAGTGGGCACATAAACACTACCCAGACTAAGGGTCGACAATCCAAATGAATTCTTTATGAACGAGACCCAAAATTTGGTCATCTCAAAAATCTCCGATATTATCCTAACACCACAAGACTGAAAAGGCAATAAATGATATGTCCATGCACTCTGCACCAGGCCCAGACTCATGGAACTCCGTGTTCATCAAGAACTGCAAGAAGCCCCTGTCACGTGCTTTTAACATCCTATGGAGAGGGAGCATGGACACAGGACATCATCCCACACTCACTAAAAACAACAGGTATAGCCCCACTCTACAGAGGTGGCAGTAAAGCAATTGGCAAGAACTACTCACCGATAGCACTAACATCGCCAACCACCTAGATACCAATCAGCTACACAATCCAGGGCAACACGGATTTAGAACAGGTCTCTCCTGTCTGTCTCAGCTACTGCACCAGTATGACAAGGTCCTGGATGCTGTAGAGGATAAAGAAAAAATACAGATGTAGTGTACACAGACTGCAAAAGCTTTCTACAAGTGTGACCATGGTGTAATAGCGCACAAAATGTATAATAAAGGAATAACAGGAAAAGTTGGTAGATGGATCTATAACTTCCTGACAAATAGAACACAAAGAGTAATAGTATACAGAATAAAGTCTGAGGCAGCTACTGTGAAAAGCTCTGTTCTACAGGGCACAGTACTCTCTCCCATTCTATTCCTCATCCTCATATCTGACATAGACAGAGATGTAAGCCATAGCTCTGTGTCTTCCTTTGCGGATGACACCCGGATAGCCATTGAAGACACCGCAAGACTCCAAGCGGACAACAACCAAATTTTCAAATGGGCCACTCAAAACAATAAGAAGTTCAATGAATATAAATTTCAACTACTCAGATATGGAAAACTTGAGAAAATTAAAACTGTATCAGGGTATACGACAAATTTTAACCATACAATAGAGCGAAAAAGTAATGTGAAGGACCTGGGAGTGATAATGTCAAAGGATCTCGCCTTCAAAGACCACAACAATGTATCTACCGCATCTAATCGGAAACTGATAGAATGGATAATGACGACCTTCAAAACTAGGGACGCCAATCCTATGATGATTCTCTTCAAATCGCTTGTTCTAACTAGGCTAGAATACTGTACAATAACTGCTCCTTTCAATGCAGGCGAAATTGTTGACCTGGAGAGTGTACAAAGAACTTTCACGGCACACATAAGTACGATAAGGCACCTAAATTACTGGGAAGAGTTGAAGGTCCTAGATTTGTATTCCCTGGAACGCAGGCGAGAGATAAATAATAAAATCCTAGAAAGATTAGTACCAAACTTGTACACGATAATCACTCTTTCTGACAAAATTTATTTTTTAGCTAAAATACTTATATTACCAAACTTTTAAATAGAATTTCTACTGCAATTGAAATTTATGGGAAAAGTAAGCAAAATTTTATGATTTTTTTTTGAGGAAGACTCTCTATGAAAGCAAAAGACTCTGCAGGAGATGTAACATTACCCCAATAAAAAGCAGGGACACCACGAGTACACTGAGAGACAACACAGTAAGTGTCCGGCGCCCAAGACTGTTCAACTACCACCCAGCTTACATAAGGGGGATTACCAATAGACACCTGGCTGCCTTCAAGAAGACACTGGACAGGCACCTAAAGTCAGTACTGGACTTGCCGGGCTGTGGATCGCATGTCAGTGTGCGTGCGGCCAGCAGTAACAGCCTGGTTGATCAGAACCTGATCCACCACGAGGCCTGGTTCCAGACCATGCTGCTGGGGCGTTGCCCCCGAAACACTCTCCAGGTATACTCCAGGCATCGGTAACGTGTTGTACGGTACCGTTGACTAAATTCCTGGAAAACTGAAGCCAATTGGATAAGTCATTCTTGAGATATAAGCGAAATAAATTCATAAAGTTGGAAGAAAAAGTTAAGGCACACTCTTCAAGGTCCACCTTCGTGAACACCTAATAAATATATTGTCCACACACACACACACTAAGACACACACACACACACTAAGACACACACACACACACTAAGACACACACACACACGCAGAGAGAGAGAAATGACCTAGTAGCAATCAGTGAAGAGGCGGGGCCAGGAGCTATGAATCGACCCTTGCAACCACAAATAGGTGAGTACACAGTGATAGAAGGGATAGACTCAGAAGTGTGCCTGTTCGCAGATGATGTGAAGTTAATGAGGAGAATTAAATCAGATGGAGGACAAGAGGGTTAGGGGAGACATGATAACGACATACAAAATACTGTGTGGAATAGACAAGGTGGATAGAGACAGGATGTTATGGAGAGGGGATACAGAAACAAAGGGTCACAATTCGAAGATGAAGACTCAGATGAGTCAAAGGGATGTTAGAAAATATTTCTTCAGCCATAGAGTAGTCAGGAAGTGGAACAGTCTAGCAAGTGAAGTAGTACAGGCAGGAACCATACATAGCTTTAAGACGAGGTATGATAAAGCTCATGGAGCAGGGAGAGAGAGGACCCAGTAGCGATCAGTGAAGAGGCTGGGCCAGGGGCTGAGTCTCGACCCCTGGAACCACAATTAGGTGAGTACAATTAGGTGAGTACACACACACATACACACAAAGCTACTGATCATGGGTGAATTCAACCACAAGGAAATCGATTGGCAGAACTTGGAGCCACATGGGGGCCAAGAAACGTTGAGGGATAAGATGATAGAGGTGGTACTGGAAAACATCATGTACCAACACGTAAGGGACACTACCAGATAGAGAGGAGAGGATGAACCAGCGAGACTGGACCTAATATTCACCTTGAGTAGTGCAGATATTGAGGACATCACATATGAAAGACCCTTTGAGGCCAGTGATCATGTGGTTTTAAGCTTCGAATACACAGTAGAGTTACAAGTGGAGGGGAAAGCAGGCAGGGCTGGACGAATGAAGCCAAAGTTCAAGAAAGGGGACTACGTGGGCATGAAGAACTTCCTGAACGGAGTTCAGTGCGACAGAGAACTGGCAGGGAAGTCAGTAAACGAGATGATGTAGTGTGTGACAACAATATGCAAGGAAGCTGAGGAGATGTTTGTACCCAAGGGTAACAGGAATAATGAAAAAGCCAGGATGAGCCCGTGGTTCACCCAAAGGTGCAGGGAGGCCAAAACCAAGTGTTCTAGGGAATGGAAGAAGTATAGAAGGCAAAGGACCCAGGAGAATAAGGAGAGCAGTCGTAGAGCCATAAATGAATATGCACAGGTTAGAAGGTAGGCCCAACGACAATATGAAAATGACATAGCAGCGAAAGCCGACCTAAAGCTGTTGTACTGCCACATCAGGAGGAAAACAAGAGACAAGGACCAGGTGATTAGGCTAAGGAAGGAAGAAGGAGAGATCACAAGAAACGACCGCGAAGTATGTGAGGAACTCAACATGAGGTTCAAAGAAGTGTTCACAGAGGAGACAGAAGGGACTCCAGAACGACGGAGAGGTGGGGTACACCACCAAGTGCTGGACACAATACATGCAACCTAGGAAGAAGTGAAGAAGCTACTGAGTGAGCTAGATACCTCAAAGGCGATGGGGCTGGACATCTCTCCATGGGTCCTGAGAGAGGAAGCAGAGGCTATGTTTACTCCTAACAACAATATTCAACACATCTATCGAAACAGGGAGATTACCTGAGTTATGGAAGACAGCAAATGTAGTCCCAATTTTTAAAAAAGGAGACAGACATGAAGCACTAAACTACAGACCAGTGTCACTGACATGTATAGTATGCAAGGTCATGGAAGATTATCGGGAGAAGAGTGGTGGAACACCTAGAAAGGAATGAGTTTATCAACGATGGCCAACACGGTTTCAATGACGGGAAATACTGTGTCATAAACCCACTGGAGTTCTATGACAGGGTGACAGCAGTAAGACAAGAGAGAGAGGGGCGAGTAGATTGCATTTTCTTGGACTGCAAGAAGGCGTTCGACACAGTTCTACACAAGAGATTAGTGCAAAAGCTGGAGGACCAGGCAGGGATAACAGGGAAGGCACTTCAATGGATCAGGAAATACCTGTCAGGAAGACAGCAGCGAGTCATGGTACGTGGCGAGGTGTCAGTGTGGGTGCCAGTAACGAGTGGGGTTCCATAGGGGTCAGTCCTAGGACCGGTGCTCTTTCTGTTATTTGTGAACGACATGACTGATGGAATAAACTCCGAAGTGTCCCTGTTTGCAGATGATGTGAAGTTGATGATAATAATTCAATCGGACGAGAACCAGGCAGAACTACAAAGGGATCAGGACAGGGTGCAAGCCTGGCCCAGCAATTGGCTCCTGGAGTTTAACCCCACCAAGTGCAAAGTCATGAAGATTTGGGAAGGGCAAAGAAGACCACAGTCTAGGGGATCAGAGACTACAAACCTCAATCAAAGAAAAAGATCTTGGGGTGAGTATAACACCAGGCACATCTCCTGAGGTGCACATCAACCAAATAACTGCTGCAGCATACGGGCGCGTAGCAAACCTAAGAACATCATTCCGACATCTTAATAAGGAATCGTTCAGGACCCTGTACACTGTGTATGTTAGGCCCATATTGGAGTATGCAGCACCAGTTTTTAACCCACACCTAGCCAAGCACGTAAAGAAGCTTGATAAAGTGCAAAGGTTTGCAACAAGACTAGTCCCGGAGCTAAGGGGTATGTCCTACGAGGAGAGGTTAAGGAAAATCTACCTGACGACACTGGAAGACAGGAGAGATAGGGGAGATATGATAACGACATATAAAATACTGAGAGGAATCGACATGGTGGACAGAGACAAGATGTTCCGGAGATGAGACACAGCAACAAGGGGTCACAGTTGGAAGTTGAAGACTCAGATGAATCACAGGGATGTTACCTGGAGTTTACCTGGAGAGAATTCCAGGGGTAAACGCCCCTGCGGCCCGGTCTGTGACCAGGCCTCATGTTGGACCAGAGCCTGATCAACCAGGCTGTTACTGCTGGCCGCACGCAGTCCAACGTACGAACCACAGCCTGTCTGGTCAGGTACCGACTTTAGGTGCCTGTCCAGTGCCTGCTTGAAGACAGCCAGGGGTTTGTTGGTATTCCCCCTGATGTATGCTGGGAGGCAGTTGAACAATCTTGTACCCCTGACACTTATTGTGTTGTCCCTCAACGTGCTAGTGGCACCCCTGCTTTTCATTGGGGGGATGTTACATCGCCTGCCGAGTCTTTTGCTTTCGTAGTTAGTGATTCTCGTGTGCAAATTTGGTACTAATCCCTCGAGAATTTTCCACGTGTATATAATAATGTATCTCCCGCCTACGTTCTAGAGAGTACAGGTTTAGGAACTTCAAGCGTTCCCAGTAATTGAGGTGGTTTATCGCAGTTATGCGTGCCGTGAAGGTTCTCTGCACATTTTCAAGGTCAGCAATTTCACCCGCCTTGAAAGGTGCAGTTAGTGTGCGATCTGTAAAGTGTCAACATGGGCTTGGCATCCCTGGTTTTGAAGGTTCTCATTATGCATCCTGTCATTTTTCTAGCAGATGTGATTGCTACGGTGTTATGGTCCTTGAAGGTGAGATCCTCAGACATGATCACTCCCAGGTCTTTGACATTAATTTTTCGCTCTATTGTGTGGTTGAAATTAGTTTTGTACTCCGATGAGATTTTAATTTCCTCACGTTTTCCGTATCTGAGTAATTGAAATTTCTCATCATTGAACTTCATATTGTTTTCTGCAGCCCATTTAAAGATTTGGTTTATGTCTGCTTGGAGTCTTGCAGTGTCTTCAACGTGGACACTGTCATACAAATTCGGGTGTCATCTGCAAAGGAAGACGCGGCACTGTGACTTATATCCCTGTCTATGTCCGATATGAGGATGAGGAACAAGATGGGAGCGAGTACTGTGCCTTGTGGAATAGAGCTTTTCACCGTAGCTGCCTCAGACTTTACTCTGTTTACTACTCTTTGTGTTCTACTTGTTAGGAAATTATAGATCCATCTACCAACTTTTCCTGTTATTCCTTTATCCCGCATTTTGTATGCTATTACACCATGGTCACACTTGTCAAAGGCTTTTGCAAAGTCTGTGTATATAACATCTGCATTCTGTTTGTCTTCTAGAGCATCCAGGACCTTGTCGTAGTGGTCTAGTAGTTGGGACAGACAGGAACGACCTGATCTAAACTCATGCTGCCCTGGGTTGTGCAATTAATGGGTATCAAGATGAGTGACGATCTTGCTTCTTAGAACCCTTTCAAATTTTTTTATGATATGGGACGTTAGTGCTGTTGGTCTGTAGTTCTTTGCTATTGCTTTACTACCCCCTTTGTGGAGTGGGGCTATGTCTGTTGTTTTTAGTAACTGCGGGACGACCCCAGTGTCCATGGTCCCTCTCCATAGGATGTTAAAAGCACGTGATAGGGGCTTCTTGCAGTTCTTGATGAACACGGAGTTCCATGAGTCTGGGCCTGGAGCGGAGTGCATGGGCATGTCATTTATTGCCTTTTCGAAGTCATTTGGCGTCAGGGTGATGTCAGATAGGCATGCGTCTGTCAAGTTCTGTGGCAGTCTCATAAAAAATTCATTTAGGTCTTCGATTTTCAGTCTAGTCATAATGGGACTTAAGTAACTCACTCATTTCCTTGCTGTCATCTGTGTAGGACCCATCCCGTTTAAGTAGGGGCCCAATACTGGTTGTTGTTCTCGACTTTGATTTTGCATAAGAAAAGAAATACTTTGGGTTTCTTTCAATTTCATTTATGGCTTTTAGTTCTTCCCGCGTTTCTTGATTCCTGTAAGATTCCTTAGTTTTAATTCGATGTTTGCTATTTCTCTGACTAGTGTCTCCCTTCGTATTTCAGATATATTGGCCTCTTGTAGCCGCTCTGTTATTCTTTGCCTTCGCCTGTATAGGGAGCGCCTCTCTCTTTCTAGTTTGCATCTTCTCCTCCTTTTCCTTAAGGGAATTTGCCTTGAGCAAACCTCAAGTGCCACAGAGTTAATTTGTTCTAGACATAGGTTAGGATCCGTGATGCTTAGGCTATCTTCCCAGTTTATATCATTTAGGACTTGGTTTACTTGGTCCCACCTTATGTTTTTGTTATTGAAGTTGAATTTGGAGAAGGCTCCCTCGCGGCTGATCACATTTTGTTGATCTGGGGCTCCCCGCATACATGTCTGGACCTCTATTATGTTGGGATCTGAGTATATTGTTTTTGATATGATGACATTTCGTATCAGATCATCATTGTTGGTGAAGATGAGGTCCAGCGTATTCTCTAATCTTGTAGGCTCTACTATTTGCTGGTTTAAGGTGAATTTGGTGCAGAGATTTAAAAGTTCATGTGTGTGCTAGTTTTCATCTGAGCTGCCTCCTGGTGTTATCTCTGCTACCTCCTGGTGTTATCTCTGCTACCACATTGTTTGCAATGCTCCTCCATTTTAGGTGCCTTAGGTTGAAATCCCCCAGGAGCAAGATGTTGGGGGCAGGAGCTGGAAGATTTTCCAGACAGTGGTCAATTTTCAGAAGCTGTTCCTGGAATTGTTGGGACGTTGCATCCAGGGGCTTGTATACAACCACGATGACCAGGTTTTGATTCTCGATCTTTATTGCTAATACTTCAACTACATCATTTGAGGCATTTAGTAGTTCTGAACATATAAGTGACTGTGATATACATGCCAACCCCCCATCCTTTTTGCCTGTTCACTCTGTCACACCTGTATAGGTTGTAGCCCGGGATCCATATTTCATTGTCCAAGTGATCTCTTATGTGGGTCTCTGTGAAAGCCGCAAATATAGCATTTGACTCTGTAAGAAGTCCACGAATGTAAGGTATCTTGTTATTTGTTGCTGGCTTTAGACCCTGTATATTTGCAAAGATGAATGTCGTTGGATTGGTGGTATTGGTGGTATGGATGGGGGTCTTTTTTTCCTGGCACTAATATCTGTTGTATTGGAGTGGAGGCCATTGACTGTGATTCCACTCCAGAAATGATTGCAGTTGGTGTACAATTTCTGTCATTTCCTGCCAGCTTTTTTTTCCTTCCTGGCATTAAAAAACCTCTCTCTCCGGAGTGGCTGTGGCTACCCAGGTTTTGCCATGGTCTGGATGTTCTGTGTCGCCTCGTACCCTTTAGGTGGTATGCCTGGCAATATAAGTTATAGCACTGTGTTTCCTGAATTGATGAGTGGCACATTTCAGGGTGGAAAAACTTACAGGACAGGAGGTTGCATATGCCTGTTTTCATATGGGCACGGCATTTTTTTGGGTGATCATAATTGCATGTCCCATCTGATTTCCCAGATTTTCCATGCCTGCAGATACCAAGTGAATAATATTCACATAGGCCCGGTTTCCGTTTGCCCTGGTCTTTTGCGACTGTGTTCCTCATTGTATTCCCTATTGGTGGGTGTGTTCCTGTCTCGTTTCTGTCTTCGACACTAGTGCTAACAATGGAGCCTTCATCAGTTTCTGGTAATTTATGTTCAGTATTTCCCTGGGCATCCCCCTGTTTACTATCTACCGTGGTATTGCTAGTTTGTAACACTGTTTTTTGTGTGTCCTTGTCTACACCTGTTTCCCCATCATTTATTTCACTAGAGCTCCTGTCCCTCTTCAGGTCACTATCATTTATTTCTCCATTCTTACAGTTACTGTCTACCATTTCAACATCTGTACCAGGGGTGATAGCACCATCTGGCCCAGATTTTTTACTTTCCCATCTGTTATAGAATGCTGTCATGTTTTTTATGAAGTCCGATTTGATGTTGTCATTTTTTAATATCGATGTGATTTTATTCCACAGTTCGGTCTCATTTGGCATACCCAAAACACTTCCCTTGTTTAATATCTCGTGTAGTAGATTCTTGAATGCCTGCACAAGGGCGTGGCATTTACCACAGAGTTGCATGTAATCCATCCAGTGGAACGTTTGTTTGTTTGGTTGCATACTACACAGAGTTTCATGATTGATTTTGTTGGTTGATTTTACTGTATATTCTACTAATAGCTTCCCTGAAGTGGTGATCCATCTATTTGTATCATATCTATTTTATTTGCATGTGTAAGTGTTTGGGACAATCTTACGCTTTAAGTTATTGTTATTGTTTGGGTGTTTGATAAAGTCCCTAAAACTCCGTCGCTTATTGAAATCGGTCGAGGATACCAGTTTTGAATCTGGTCATGGTTCCCTTATTTCTTGGATCTGACGAGATCAGTGTCACTATTTATGAATCCTGTAGGGATTATTTGGGTTACGCGAGACAGACCAAGTAAGAGGGGGAAAAAAGTGTATAAACTAGGAGGGGGGAATTTGGGGTGAGATATAAAAACATTCAGAAAGGTCAGTAAGTAGGAGAGGGGGGTTGAAGAGAGTTGGGATATTTTTAAAAAATGAAATTTTAGAATGTGGGGCAGAAGTTTGTGGTTATAGGAGGGGGGGTCAGGAGGAAAGAGGAGGAGTGGTGGAAGAAGAAGAAAGGGTGTGATAAAGAAAAAGGTAGCTTATGAGAGGTTTTACAAAACAGAAGTGTTAGTAGAAGACAGAGCATATGGAGAGTAAAGAAAGGTGAAGAGAGTGGTGAGAGAGTGCAAAAGAAGAGCGGATGAAAGAACGGGAGAGGCTCTGTCAAGAAATTTTACTGAAAACAAGAAAAATTTTGGAGTGAGATAAACAAGGTAAGAAAGCCTAGGGAACGAATGGATTTGTCAGTTAAAAACAGAGTAGGAGTTAGTAGATGGGGAGCTGGAGGTATTGGGCAGATGGCGGGAATATTTTGAGGAACTTTTAAATGTCGATGAAAAGAGGGAGGCGATAATTTCATGTACTGGCCAGGGAGGTACAACATCGTTTAGGAGTGAAGAAGAGCAGGATGTGAGTGTGGGGAGGTGCTGAGGCATTACGTAGAATGAAAGGGGTAAAGAGCTGGAATTGACGGAATCATGACAGAAATGTTAAAAGCAGGGGATATAGTGCTGGAGTGGTTGTATTTTGTTTAATAAATGATGAAAGAGGAAGGTACCTAGGGATTGGCAGCAAGCATGTATAGTTCCTTTATAAAAAGGGGAAGGATAAAGAGAGTGTAAAAATTATGGGGGAATAAGTTTACTGATATACCAGGTAAAGTGTATGGCATGGTTATTATTGAAAGAATTAGAGTAAGACAGAGAGAGGTTCAGAGAGCAAGGAGGTTTAAGGGGTGGGGGATGTGTAGATCGTGTTTATGAAGCAAATGTGAACAGATTTAGATAAAGGTAGAAATTTTTTATCATTTATGGTTTAAAAGAATGATAAGTGGATGGGGAGAAATGTAAAATTTTTCAAGTGTATGGAATGGGTTTGGAGAAGGTTAAAGTTTTTATGAGGATAGTGAGGCTCAGGTTGGGGTTTTAGGAAGAGGAATT
>WNWK01023595.1:0-30881 GCA_009830355.1 Cherax destructor | reverse complement strand
AAAGAAAAAATTGGATTGATTTTTGCCTGAGTAGGTTCCAATTTGCTGTTCTTGAAAAAAAAGGAAAAACTTAAATATTGCCTTTCATGGGATAATTTCTGTGTCGCATTTGATTAACTTCAATCTTTCTATGCTAATAACTTAATGCCACATCTGAGCGGCTTCAAGCTTAGTGTGCTTGTGTATTTTAGGATATTGGTCTCTTTGGGCCCCCCGAAAGATATGAATTAGATTTGGTCTGTGTATGTCCCAATTTATTATTTTTAATGAAGATATCTGGATATTAATTTCCATGTGATCATTTGTGAGTCTCTTCTAATTTCCTTCAAATCTTCAATGCTAATATTCAACTACATTATCAACTTATGCCACACTCTGCACTCTTCCAATCGCATGCATTGAGGTACAGGAAACTACGGGGAATACCGTTCTCAAATCACGTAGTGACATAAATTCATCTAAGGTTTCCTTGTGGAAACCTTAGATGTGGTCACCCACATGGAACTTTCGCACTCAGCTCACACACTGAGATCCGTAGTTCGATTTCCGGTACGGGGTGGAAACACTAGGGCGTGTTTCTTTAAAACACCTGTTGTCCCTGTTCACCTATCCATATATAGGTACCTGGGTGTTAGTGGACTGGCGTGGGTCGCATCCTGGGAACAAAACTGACCTAATTTGCGGGAAATGCTCAGCATAACAAGGGGCTTTCTATATAGTAGTATGTCATTGATGTCAGCTATGGTCTGTATACCTTGCACATGTACTTGTAGAAATAAATATTATTATTATTATTATTGCAGAACAAGTAAAACTTGTCCTCAGTGAGCATCATATTGTTGTCAGTGGCCTGCTGGAAAACTTGATATATATCCGCCTGAGGATTCGCTGTGTCTTCAATGAAAGCCACTCTCAAAGATTGCAGTGTCATCTGCAAAAGATGTTACGGTGCTACTGTATGATTTATGTCCTCGTCAATGTTGGATATAAGAAGTAGAGGGGTGGGTACCCTGCCTTCAGCTACACAAGTTTTCACTCTGGCAGCATCCGACTTTACCCTGTACTCTGGGTTCTATTTTAGTTACTCTCTGGGTTCTATTTTGTTCACTCTCTGGGTTCTATTTTGTTTACTCCCTGGGTTATATTTTTACTCCCTGGGTTCTATTTTGTTTACTCCCTGGGTTCTATTTTTATTCTTTGGGTTTATCACACACTGGGTTCTATTATGTTTACTCTCTGGGTCCTATTTTGTTTCTCTGAGTTTTTTTTACCAAACTCTGGGTTTTATTATGTTTACTCCCTGAGTTCTATTTTGTTTACTCCCTGGGTTCTATTTTGTTTACTCATTGGGTTCTATTTTTACTCCTTGGGTTCTATTTTGTTTACTCTCTGGGTTCTATTTTTATTCTCTGGGTTTGTTTACCACACTCTGGGTTCTATTATGTTTACTCCCTGGGTTCTATTATGTTTACTCCCTGGGTTCTATTTTGTTTACTCCCTGGGTTCTATTTTTTTACTCCCTGGGTTCTATTTTTATTCTTTGGGTTTATCACACACTGGGTTCTATTATGTTTACTCTCTGGGTCCTATTTTGTTTACTCTCTGGGTTCTATTTTTACTCCCTGGGTTATATTTTGTTTACTCTCTAGGTCCTATTTTGTTTACTACGAAATCCGTGTACACTATACGAGCACTTAGCTTGTCTTCGAGTGCATCCATGACCATGTACATAGTAATAAACTAGCAACTGAGACAGGAAGAAGCGACGTGCTATAAACCCGTGCTGCCCTGGGTTGGGCAACTGTCGTGATTCCATGTCATTGGAAATCTTGCTTCTTAGAACCCGTTGAAAGGTTTTAATAGTGTGATGTTAGCACTTTTGGTCTATGGTTTTTCGAGATGACTTTACTGTCTCCTTTGTGAAGCGGGGCAATGTCAGGGGATTTTAATAACTGTGCGAAGACACTTGTGTCCAGGCTGCTTCCCATGGAATACTAAATATGGAGTTCCACGAGTCTGGACCTGGGGCAGAACGCGTGGGCATGCTTTCAACTGTCTCTTCAAGGTCAACCAGGGACAAGGTCAACCAGGGACAAGGCTACATTATAAATTGTGGAGATGTCAGCTGCATTTTGAGTTATTTGGAAAACTTCACTAGGGTCGTGGAGCTGCAGAATAATGAGTGGTTCACCGAACAGTTATATTGTAACTTCAGTATTTCACTTGCTTATAAAAGGATGGAAGATACAGTGTCAACAATATCTTCCATCCTTTTTCAAGCAAGAGCCTCATACTGGATGTGGTTTTCAACTCCCTGAATTTTGAGTACAAGAAAAAGTTTTTTTATTTTCTTTTATTTTTTTTTTCTTTATGCACCTTCTGGACTCTGAATGTATGATGAAATCAGTTTGTGTTCCACGTTCTTCATTTCCCTAACAAGTGTTTCCTTTCATCCATCTGAAAGTTTGTTACCTTTGGGAAGCTCTGGTATTCTTCTTTTTGCCTAAAGACGAAGCACCTTCCTCCCTCTCCTTTTCATTCTCCTCTGTCGTAGAGGTGTGTGTGTCTGGTGCATACTTCAAGTGTCAATGAATTCATCCTCTCGAGGAACTGGTTTGGGTCTGTGGTGGACATATCGTCTTCCCAGAGCATTTCATTACATATCGTCTTCCCAGAGTACTTCATTACATATCGTCTTCCCAGAGTATTTCATTACATATCGTCTTCCCAGAGTATTTCATTACATATCGTCTTCCCAGAGTATTTCATTACATATCGTCTTCCCAGAGTATTTCATTACATATCGTCTTCCCAGAGTATTTCATTACATATCGTCTTCCCAGAGTATTTCATTACATATCGTCTTCCCAGAGTATTTCATTACATATCGTCTTCCCAGAGTATTTCATTACATATCGTCTTCCCAGAGTATTTCATTACATATCGTCTTCCCAGAGTATTTCATTACATATCGTCTTCCCAGAGTATTTCATTACATATCGTCTTCCCAGAGTATTTCATTACATATCGTCTTCCCAGAGTATTTCATTACATATCGTCTTCCCAGAGTATTTCATTACATATCGTCTTCCCAGAGTATTTCATTACATATCGTCTTCCCAGAGTATTTCATTACATATCGTCTTCCCAGAGTATTTCATTACATATCGTCTTCCCAGAGTATTTCATTACATATCGTCTTCCCAGAGTATTTCATTACATATCGTCTTCCCAGAGTATTTCATTACATATCGTCTTCCCAGAGTATTTCATTACATATCGTCTTCCAGAGTATTTCATTACATATCGTCTTCCCAGAGTATTTCATTACATATCGTCTTCCCAGAGTATTTCATTACATATCGTCTTCCCAGAGTATTTCATTACATATCGTCTTCCCAAGTATTTCATTACATATCGTCTTCCCAGAGTATTTCATTACATATCGTCTTCCCAGAGTATTTCATTACATATCGTCTTCCCAGAGTATTTCATTACATATCGTCTTCCCAGAGTATTTCATTACATATCGTCTTCCCAGAGTATTTCATTACATATCGTCTTCCCAGAGTATTTCATTACATATCGTCTTCCCAGAGTATTTCATTAAGTTCACAATTTATTTGGTCCGAGTTGATGTTCTTGTTGTTGAAACTGAATTTATCGAATTCGCCCTCAGGATTGGTCCCATTTCTCTGACACAGGTCATTGTGCAAGCAGGTCTGAAACTCTGTTAATTTGTGGTCTGAAATGGCAGTCTTTAGCACTGTCATGTCCTGAATTTGGTCATCACTGTTCGTAAATACAAGGTCCTGGGTATTTTCCAGTCTGATCTTATGGCAAATTTATTGTACAGGTTCAATAATCCTGTTGCGTGAGACTATTCCTCCAAACAACCTCCAAAGACTATATATTACGACCGTTTTTGCTACGTTCTTCTATTTAAGGTGTCTCAACAAGATACGTATTTGTACAAATGCAATGAAATAAAATTTACTTTACTTTACTTTACTTACCTGGCACCTTCACTACACTACACAAGTACACATGGAACGTGGCACCTTCAATACACTACACAAGTACACCTGGAATCTGGCACGTTCACTACACAAGTACACCTGGAACCTGGCACAAGGGTAAATATTATCACTGCTACCTTACACTTGTGGCACTGTGCATTAACACTTAGAAAATACCTCACTGTTATTCGATTACTATGAGTGGAATTCTGTGAAAAATATACCAAAGAACCCAAATGGAAATAAGCTAGTCTGATTGTTTTTCTTGGGTTATCCTGGGATTACTAACCGTGTGGGATTACTAACCGTGTGGGATTACTAACCGTGTGGGATTACTAACCGTGTGGGATTACTAACCGTATGGGATAATAATCTGTTGAAAATCTTCATACGAGGTGAGTGCCAGTACTTTGAACACCAGTACGCAGGCAGATCTGACGACTCAAGAAATGCCTGTGTTCAACACCGAAATTTACACAACCATTTAATCAACTACAGAAACGCAAGACTCATCGCCAGAGAAGACAACACTCAATACCGAAGAATCCTGGAATCATCACTTATCTGTATATCCAACAACTTCAACCAGAACAACGGCTTCTACAACATAGCTGAACCTATTGACAAGAAACTTCTTCAACGCTATCCCACATAGAACTCAAGAATGGAACACTGCAGGTCCTTTAAGTCACACAAGGTTTTAAACTATCACACTACTTTTTAGACTGTCACATGCAGCTTTCTCCACCTGACCCAGCATTCTCCACCTGATTATATCCTATATATAATCATGTTACTCATTTTCCAGGTAGATCTGTCTGTTGTCAATAAAGGATCACATTATACTGCTTATGTGTTTATTTTTCCAACTAGATCCTTGTAAGTGACCGGGGATGTGGGAATGCTTTAAATATATATATATATATATATATATATATATATATATATATATATATATATATATATATATATATATATATATATATATATATATATATCAGAGTGTGGAGAAAAGACACTTGGTAACATTTCTGAATGTTTATAAGGAAACGTTTCGCCAGCGATTGGCTTCTTTAGTCCATTGGAGAGAAGAATGGTGGAAGATAAGGAGGAGTTTGAGGTAATCAGTCCCTCAGCTTGGAGTCGATGTTATCAGTCCCTCAGCTTGGAGTCGATGTTATCAGTCCATCAGCTTGGAGTCGATGTTATCAGTCCATCAGCTTGGAGTCGATGTTATCAGTCCATCAGCTTGGAGTCGATGTTATCAGTCCATCAGTCTTGAGAAAAGTATTTTTCTCAAGATTGACAGACTGAACACATCGACTCCAAGCTGAGGGACTGATTACCTCAAACTCCTCCTTATTTTTCGCCGTTCTTCTCTGCAATGCACAAATAACAAGAGAGAGCTTACGACGACGTTTCTGTCCGACTTGGACCATTTACGAACCATTACCGAAACGTCGTCGTGAGGTTCTCTATGTGCGGGTAATGTATTAATCCAGTCACGATATTGTGCCTTTTTTGTTCTTTTCTCTGCAATGGACTGAAGAATCCACTGGTTGGCGAAACGTTTCCTTAATAAAGATTCCTAAATGTTGCACAAGTGGGTTTAAAAACTATTTAGATGAGCAGTGTGCTGCTACACTCTTCATGTGATAGTTACACACTGGAAACAAGACTAACTATACTTCCGTGTCAGGAATAAGAGAAAGAGAGCGGAGCTTGAGGACAGTCCCAAGAGAACAGGGAAAAGCTTAACCCAACATTATGAAGCAGTTTACTCGAGACCCATGACTGGTCGAGCGCTAGAGGGCACCAAACAAGTTGCAAAACAATTCACTAGTCAGGGCCTATGAGAGGGGTTGGTTCAGCCTGTACGTTGGTCCGGGGCCCGGCTGTGAATCTCTGAAGGGGCCCCATAGCCATAGACTTTTTTTTTTTTTTTTTTTTTTTGTAATTTCAACTATAGTTTATTTAGAAAAATAATTATGTAAAATTCACTTACACTTACACTGGGAGCCTCAGCCTGCCCCCAGGGGCCCCAAAGCAGTCTTGTTCCGTCATGCAAAATTTCTCTTCGAGGCCATGGCACTAGTACCAGTGCTCAAGGACTCACAGCTGTGGCAGGTTAAGGACGATAATGGACTCGACTCGATTCACACGCCCTGGTAAGAACCCGCAAGGGGCGAGGGGTGAGTGGGGATGGAAGAGCAGCGGAAGGAGAGAAAATGGTAGAGAAGAAAAACAGACGGAGCTAACCCAGTAGCATGTCATTGTGTGGCAGGTTATTCACTCCCTCACTCACCACTTCATGACAGGTTGGGCGCTGCAACAAGAACAGGCATGCAACAAGGACAGGCAGGCAACAAGGACAGGCATGCAACAAGGACAGGCAGACAAGGACAGGCATGCAACAAGGACAGGCATGCAACAAGGACAGGCATGCAACAAGGACAGGTATGCAACAAGGACAGGCATGCAACAAGGACAGACAGGCAACAAGGACAGGCATGCAACAAGGACAGGCAGGCAACAAGGACAGGCATGCAACAAGGACAGGCAGGCAACAAGGACAGGCATGCAACAAGGACAGGCATGCAACAAGACAGGCATGCAACAAGGACAGGTATGCAACAAGGACAGGTATGCAACAAGGACAGGCAGGCAACAAGAGCAGGTATGCAACAAGGACAGGCATGCAACAAGGACAGGTATGCAACAAGGACAGGCAGGCAACAAGAACAGGCATGCAACAAGGACAGGCATGCAACAAGGACAGGCAGGCAACAAGAACAGGCATGCAACAAGGACAGGCATGCAACAAGGACAGGCATGCAACAAGGACAGGCATGCAACAAGGACAGGCATGCAACAAGAACAGGCATGCAACAAGAACAGGCATGCAACAAGGACAGGCAGGCAACAAGGACAGGCAGGCAACAAGGACAGGCAGGCAGGCAGGCAGGCAGGCAGGCAGTGGCAGACACAAAACCACATATATAAAGGCTCTCTACACCGAGACCTTGGCTATGGCAGTGGCCTAACTGCGGATGCAGAGTGTTGGTTAAGTCAAGGTGTTAGCAGTGTTAAAGTGAACGCAAATGCAGTATAATGCGATCCTTTATTGACTACGTTTCGCCCACACAGTGGGCTTTATCAAGTCATCGTGTCGGTATTTTTATAACATTTATCTCCAAGGTGTTAGCAGTAAAAAACAAGAACGATGTTAAAGTGAAATACAGAGAATACATATAAGATTATTATTATTATTATTATAATCAAAAGAAGAATACATATAAGACTGCAGCAGTAGTGGTCAGGTAGAGATAATGTGTTCAGTCCATCAGCCTTGAAGGAGTTCTTGATGTGGTTAAGTCAAGGTGTTAGCAGTAAAAAAAAAACAAGAACGTTATTAAAGGTCATGGACCGTGCCTAGGGGGGCGTTGACCCCCGGAACATCCTATAGGTATACCCCGAGGGCATAACAAGAGAGATTATGGAGGTACATAAAACTGGTGTCACTACACATCTGATTAGGCTAGTAGATACACACTTAAGACCTTAAGATATCTTTAAACTACTCCTTGATCAGAAGATATGGTGTTGGGGACAAGATTAACCTAAGTTGTTGGAAATGCTCTGCATAACCAGGGGATTTCGATAAGTATATCAATAACAGGTAGGTCTGTAACTGTTCTATCCTTACTTGTAGAATTAAAAACAACAAACAATTATTATTATTAAGAGTGAAGTGGTATTTAAACAGCCACTGTTATGAGATAAGTGGTACTTGAAGGATACCTGAAGGGCGTTTCCGCGGATCAACGTTCCCGCGACCCGAGGTATTATGTACTACGTATCGGAGTGTTACGTACATGCTGGGGTGTCACGAACATGCTGGGGTGTCACGAACATGCTGGGGTGTCACGAACATGCTGGGGTGTCACGAACATGCTGGGGTGTCACGAACATGCTGGGATTTTACGCAAGTGCTGAAGTATTACGCGTGTTAAGCGAGTGCTTGGTTACGCACGTCTACCCGTTACCTGGAAGGTATTCCGGAGGTCAACGCCCCCGCGGCCCGGTCCATGACCAGGCCTCCCGATGGATCTGTGCCTGATCAACCAGGCTGTTACTGCTGGCCGCACTCAATCCAACGTATGAACCACAGCCCCGATGATCGGGCACTGACATTAGGTATCTGTCCAGTTTCCCCTTGAAAATAGCCAGGGGTCTATTGGTAATACCCCTTATGTGATGGAAGGCTATTGAACAGTCTTGGCACTTATAAGAATATAAAAAAATTACACTGCAGCAGACCTACTGGCCCACTAACAAACACATTTGCCCAAACCATTTTCAATGTTAAACAATAAGCTTTGATAACCCTATTAACTCATGTGCAAGTCCCACTCAAATCCAGCCCCTCTCACTCATGTCAGAGGGGTTATATTTGAAACTACCCAAGGTTTTAGCTTCAATGACTCTACTAGATAGACTGTTCCACTCATCCACTACTCTATTTCCAAACCAATACTTTTTACATCCTTTCTAATTCAAACTTATCCAATATGAATCCATTATTTAGTGTTCTTTCTTGGAGGGATATCCTCGGGACCCTATTTATATCTCCTTTATTTATGGCCATCTTCCAATTATTTTCATTGGGGAGATGTTGTACCGTGTGCAGAGTCTTTTGCTTTCGTAAGCATTAATTTCTGTGTGCAGATTTGGGACCAGTCCCTCTAGTATTTTAAAGGTGTAAATTATGATGTAGCATTCTCGCCTGAATTCCAGGGAGTCCTAGTCAATAATAATAACAATAATATTTTTATTTCAATGCATGTTACAAGTGTACATTGTTATTGGTAGTTACAATTATAAAACTGTAATGCAAGGAGAGCCACTGGCATGCATGGCATTAGGGGAAGCTAATTCTAAAGACTTATTCACTAAAGACTTAATGCTAGAGAAATTGATTGAGTTTATTCTAGTTCTGTATTATTTAAAATTTCAATCTGATTATACATACAATAAAAAGACAATACAAGAGAAATTGGTTGAGTTTAGTTTAGTTGTATATTTAATTCAAGTTACAATATGTTGATGCATTACTAGTATAATAACAATACTAGAAAATTTATTGAGTTTCTTCTAGTTATATATTTTATTTCTATTTAACAAAATGATGATACTATAATATTTAAATGAACAATATGATGATATGATATTGAACAAGTGTTAAGGAGGATGACATATAAATTGAGATTATCTTAAGTAAAATAACATTGGGTTTGAAAGTTTGTTACAGTATGAGTATTTAGTATAGTGTGAGTAGGTGATTTTTGAGAAGAGTCTTGAATTGATTTTCGGACAAGGTTAACTTAATATTTACTGGTAATGAATTCCAGATTCTGGGGCCCTTTATGTGCATAGAATTTTTACATTGGTTAGTATGGACTCGGGGTATGTCAAATAGTGATCTGTGTCTTGTGTCATGGTCGTGGGACCTATTAAAGTTGTTGAGGAGAATTTTGAGCGGAGGGTTGATATTAGCATGTAGAGTTTTATGTATGTAGATGGCACATGAATAGGTGTGAATATTTTTTACGGTGAGTAGTTTTAATGTTCTGAATATAGGTGGAGTATGTTGTCTAGAGTGGGAATTTGTTATCATCAAACGGTTCCAGTAACTAAGGCGCTTGACTGAACTAATTTGTACAATGAAGGTTCTCCGTACAATCTATAAATGTCCAGTTTCGCTTGCCTTGAATGGGGCTGTTAGTATTTCAACCTAGAGAGAACATGTGACTTAAAGAGGATCATCATTGGCATGGCATCCACTTTATTTTCCTTGCAGATGTGATAATGAGAGTTGTGATCCTTGAAGGTGAGATCCTCTGGCATTATCACTCCCAAGTTCTTCACTTCAGTTTTTCGCTAGAATATTTTTTATACTACGTTCTAGCTTTTATTTAATCATGTTTTCCATAACGGAGTAACTGAAATTTGTTAAGTAAAAGGACACAAATGCAACTAATGTGACATTTTATTGTGGCAACGTTTCGCTCTCCAGGAGCTTTCTCAAGGCGGCTTGAGAAAGCTCCTGGAGAGCGAAACGTTGCCACAATAAAATGTCACATTAGTTGCATTTGTGTCCTTTTACTTAACATATTGTCGGTAATTCTACCAATATTATTACAAACTGAAATTTGTCCTCATTGAACATCATATTGTTTTCCATAGCCGACTGAAAGACTTGGTTTATATCCGCTTGGAGATGCTCCGTGTCCTCAGTGGATGACACCCTCTTACAGATTCTACTATCGCCTGCTAAGGAAGACACAGTGCTATGGTTTACATCTATGTGTATGTCTGATACGAGGACGAGGAACAGGATGGGAGAGTACTGCGCCTTGTGGAACAAACCTTTTCACTGTGGCAGCCTCCAACGTAACCCTGTTTACCGTTACTTTTTGTGCTGGGGTATTACGCACATGCTAAAGGGTTACACAGGTGCTGAGTGTTCCGCAGGTTCTGAGGTGTAACACAAGTGTTGAGGAATAACTCGGGTATTTTTATACACGTGCTAAGGTTTGTCACACACCTGCTGAAGTGTATCACATACGTTATGGGAAGTTACACTAGTGCTAGAGGTGTTCCGAACGTGCTGGGGGTTATATACGTGTTAGGATGTGCTATACAAGTGTTGAGGTGTGTTATGCATATGGTGTGGTGTTACGCACGTGCTGAGGCCTGTTACACATTGGCTGGGATGTTGTACGCAAAAGCTTGGGTTTGTTACACACTTGCTGGGATGTGTTATATACATGTTGGGTGTTACACACATGGTCGGATGTGTTACATACTTGCTGGAATGTTACACACATGGTCGGATGTGTTACATACCTGCTGGGATGTTACACACACATTAGGATATGCTGAACTTGCTGGGTTGTGTTACATGCATGCGTTCTGGGGGTGTTACACACGTGCTGGGATGTAACTCACGTGCTAGAATGTTGCATACATGCTGGAATGTGTTTAACACACGTACTGGGATGTTAAGGGTATATTACGGACATGTTGAATGTGTTAGGCACGTGTTGTGATGTGTTACAACCATGTTGGGGGCTTGATACGTACATGTTGTATTACGAACGTGTTGGGGTGTTCTATGCACGTTTTGGAATGTGTTATGCAAGTCTTTAGGTGTGTTATGCACATTTTAGTGTGTTATATGCGTGTCTTGGGGTGTGTTACGCACGTGCTGGGGTGTTACACACGTGCTTAGGTGCGTTACACAAGTACTGGTGTGCGTTAACGTGTTGGGGTGTTACGTGCTGGACACAGCATGTAGCACACGCTTTTTCTGGACATGTTGCACACGCTGTGTTTGGACACATGTTGCACACACTGTCTGGACACAGCATGTTGCACACGCTGTGTCTAGACACAGCATGTTGCACACGCTGTGTCTGGACACAGCATGTTGCACACGCTGTGTCTGGACACAGCATGTTGCACACGCTGTGTCTGGACACAGCATGTTGTACACGCTGTGTCTGGACACAGCATGTTGCACACACGCTGTGTCTGGACACGGCATATTGCACATACGCTGTGTCTGGACACGGTGTTTGGACACAGTATGTTGCACACGCTGTGTCTGGACACAGCATGTTGTACACGCTGTGTCTGGACACAGCATGTTGCACACGCTGTGTCTGGACACAGCATGTTGCACACGCTGTGTCTGGACACAGCATGTTGCACACGCTGTGTCTGGACACAGTATGTTGTACACTCAACTTTAAACTCAACACATATATAAGTATTTTTTTCTCTATCCGTTTTAAATATTAGTAGAGAGTGAATGTGTGTGTGAGTGGAAGTGGGTAGGGAATTCTGGAAGAGAAACTAATTACTGAGTAGGAGTCAAGAACAAATAATAATAATATGGGAAATGCTAATCTCGTGGGGGTTATACAGCATTTGGGAATGCGATGTAGAATTTATTGTTGGCGGTATACAAAATCGACCAGTTGAAAAATAAGACAAAATACCCCAATAAGCCGCTGTATCTGGGATATTTGCATTGGGATCGTTGTGTCATCTTTTCTAGGATCATCCTAGGATATCCCCGTACCATGCGGGAAGAACAATATATCCCAAGCAGTAACGATAGTGTCACTGAATGAAAAGTCGTCGCTGGTGTTAACATGCTCAGGCAAACCCAGCCAACCCTCAGCACTAGTGAACACGCATACAGACGGATCATAAAAAGTGAAACTGACCTCGGAATGCATCACATATGATCCATGTGAAGTAAGGCAACAGCACCACTCCCTGCACATTGGCAACTTACTTCATTCTAAACCACTATCACTCACTTTCATTCAAATCACATTACATTCATAGGGCATCCCTAAACTCGTAGAGGTCATACAGCCTTTTGGATGAGCCAAGTTATGCAACGCTTGGGAGAACAGGTAATCCAATAGAAAATTACTATCTTAGATCTCCCCCCCCCCATCCTTAACAAAAGAAAAAAAATAAATCACAACCAAAGTTTTGCCATGAAGCCAAGCACGATGCCTTAAGTTGTACTGATGCCTCGGAGAGACAGCATATTCACAAATTATGTATATTGATGGCTCTGTTTAGCTCGTACACTGAGGTCCGGGGTTCGAATCTCCTCCGGTACGGCTGGAAAACATTAGGGACGTGTTTCCATAAGACACCTGCTGTTTCTGTCCCTGTTCACCCATCAATTAGTGGACTGGTGTGGGTCGCATCCTGGGACAAAACTGACCTAATTTGCGGGAAATGTTCAGCATAACAAGCGGCTTTCTATATAGTAGTATGTCATTGATGTCAGCTAGGCCTGTATACCTTGTATTGTATTAAATAAAGATATATTATTAATATACTGGTGCAGCTGGTAGTGTTGGTGTTTGTATACAGAGTAATGGCTCTCATACAAAAACTGGTGAACGCATCAACAACTGTATACACTCTTGCACTGAAATGTGTCCATTTATCTATGGTTGACACCTAAGTTGTACATGATTCTTTATTATCCATAAATGATATTAACTCCATCAGTGGCAACTGTGGAATGCTTATATCAGATGCCAGACACAGGCAATGTACAACTGTAGACAGTGGAGTCGGTGTATACTTTCTGTAGAAACAATCTCATTAGTTTTTCAAGGAGGGAGTAGATTACAATCTTGGGCTGTCAACTAGTATTTTCAGGACAATACGAAAACAACATTAGTTGAACTTCATTGAAAGACTGAAGGAGACGGACACCAATAATTCCGTTTATCATGTAGAAGCCACATGACCATGGTGCATTCAACAAAATAAGCAGACTCTTGTATGTCACTACCGCCCGGCTCCGACTAGGTTAGCGCTGTATAACCCCTGTGGTTTAGCGCTTCTATTTGATTATAATAATAATAATAATAAGAAAAAAAGGATAAATAAGTATACAAGAATTGATGTAGGGCGTAATGACAGTAGTTTGTTGGACTATGTATTGATAGATAAAAGACTGTTGAGTAGACTTCAGGATGTACATGTTTATAGAGGGGCTACAGATATATCAGATCACTTTTTAGTTATAGCTACAGTGGGAGTAAAAGGTAGATGGGATACAAGGAAAATAGAATCAGTAAGTAAAAGAGAGGTGAAGGTTTATAAACTAAAAGAGGAGGCAGTTAGGGTAAGATATAAACAACTATTGGAGGATAGATGGGCTAGTGAGAGTGTAGGCAATGGGGTCGAAAATGTATGGGGTAGATTTAAAAATGTAGTGTTAGAGTGTTCAGCAGAAGTTTGTGGTTACAGGCGAGTGGGTGCGGGAGGGAAGAGGAGCGATTGGTGGAATGATGATGTAAAGAGAGTAGTAAGGAAGAAAAAGTTAGCATATGAGAGGTTTTTACAAAGTAGAAGTGATGCAAGGAGGGAAGAGTATATGGAGAGAAAAAGAGAGGTTAAAAGAGTGGTGAAGCAATGTAAAAGAGGCAGATGAGAGAGTGGGTGAGATGTTATCAGCAAATTTTGTTGAAAATAAGAAAAAGTTTTGGAATGAGATTAATAAGTTGAGGAAGCCTAGAGAACAAATGGATTTGACAGTTAAAAATAGGAGAGGAGAGTTATTAAATGGAGAGTTAGAGGTATCGGGAAGATGGAGAGAATATTTTGAGGATTTGTTAAATGTTGATGAAGACAGGGAAGCTGTGATTTCGTGTGTAGGGCAAGGAGGAATAACATCTTGTAGGAGTGTGGAAGAGCCAGTTGTGGGTGTAGGGAAGTTCGTGAGGCAGTGGGTAGAATGAAAGGGGGTAAGGCAGCTGGGATTGATGGGATAAAGATAGAAATGTTAAAAGCAGGTGGGGATATAATTTTGGAGTGGTTGGTGCTATTATTTAATAAATGTATGGAAGAGGGTAAGGTACCTAGGGATTGGCAGAGAGCGTGTATTGTTCCTTTGTATAAAGGCAAAGGGGACAAAAGAGAGTGCAAAAATTATAGGGGAATAAGTCTGTTGAGTGTACCTGGTAAAGTGTATGGTAGAGTTATTATTGAAAGAATTAAGAGTAAAACAGAAAGCAGGATAGCAGATGAACAAGGGGGCTTTAGGAAAGGTAGGGGTGTGTAGACCAAGTGTTTACAGTGAAACATATAGGTGAACAGTATTTGGATAAGGGTAAAGATGTTTTTGTGGCATTTATGGATTTGGAAAAGGCGTATGATAGGGTAGATAGGGGGCAATGTGGCAGATGTTGCAGGTGTATGGAATAGGAGGAAGGTTACTGAAAGCAGTGAAGAGTTTTTATGAGGATAGTGAGGCTCAGGTTAGAGTGTGTAGGAGGGAAGGGGACTATTTCCCAGTAAAAGTGGGCCTTAGACAAGGATGTGTGATGTCACCGTGGTTGTTCAATATATTTATAGATGGGGTTGTAAGAGAAGTGAATGCGAGGGTCTTGGCAAGAGGTGTTGGGCTAAAAGATAAAGAAGCAAATACAAAGTGGGAGTTATCACAGTTGCTTTTGCTGATGACACTGTGCTTTTGGGAGATTCTGAAGAGAAGCTGCAGAGGTTGGTGGATGAATTTGGTAGGGTGTGTAAAAGAAGAAAATTGAAAGTGAATATAGGAAAGAGTAAGGTGATGAGAATAACAAAAGAATAGGTGACGAAAGATTGGATATCAGATTGGAGGGAGAGAGTATGGAGGTGGTGAATGTATTCAGATATTTGGGAGTGGACATGTCGGCGGATGGGTCTATGAAGGATGAGGTGAATCATAGAATTGATGAGGGAAAAGGGTGAGTGGAGCACTTCGGAGTCTGTGGAGACAAAGAACCTTGTCCATGGAAGTAAAGAGGGGAATGTATGAGAGTATAGTTATACCAACGCTCTTATATGGGTGTGAAGCATGGGTGATGAATGTTGCAACGAGGAGAAGGCTGGAGGCAGTGGAGATGTCATGTCTGAGGTCAATGTGTGGTGTGAATATAATGCAGAGAATTCGGAGTTTGGAAATTAGGAGGAGGTGCAGGATTACCAAAACGATTGTCCAGAGAGCTGAGGAGGGGTTGTTGAGGTGGTTTGGACATGTAGAGAGAATGGAACGAGACAGAGTGACTTCGAGAGTGTATAAATCTGTAGTGGAGGGAAGGCGGGTAGGGGTCGGCCTAGGAAAGGTTGGAGGGAGGGGTAAAGGAAGTTTTGTGTGCGAGGGGCTTGGATTTCCAGCAAGCATGTGTGAGCGTATTTGATAGGAGTGAATGGAGGCATATGGTTTTTAATACTTGACGTGCTGTTGGAGTGTGAGCAAAGTAACATTTATGAAGGGATTCAGGGAAACCGGCAGGCCGGACTTGAGTTTCTGGAGATGGGAAGTACAGTGCCGGCACTCTGAAGGAGGGGTGTAAATGTTGCAGTTTTATAACTGTAGTGTAAAGCACCCTTCTGGCAAGACAGTGATGGAGTGAATGATGATGAAAGTTTTTCTTTTTCGGGCCACCCTGCCTTGGTGGGAATCGGCCGATGTGTTAATAAATAAAAAATAATAATAATAATAATAATAATAATAATAATAATAATCCGACTAGGTTACAAGCATCTCTGAGAAGTTTCATCACCACCACCAGCTGATGTAGACATAACTAAGTGTAAACTTTGCCAGATGGACTATAGTCACACAATACGTCAATATGCGCAGGAATGTGATAAAATTAATAAACTCAGACACAACTCACAAATGTTCAAGAAATTCAAGGGATTTTATCCACATTAGCATTCTAGAATATACTAGAATATTCTAGAATATACCCTGGCTTTGACGAATGCAAATATCTCATAACCACGTAACCTTGTTTAAATTCAACCATACCATGCTAAAATTTAAGTTAATATACATAATGCAAACCCACACATAAGCTACACTGTAATGTTTTTGTGAATGAGCTTATGTATGCATAAATAACTTACAACGATTGTAACCAGATACAAACACAGTGTATTACTATTGCAAATTGCTTAGCTACAAAAACTTTGGGGCTCAGTCCCTTAACCCATTATGTACCTCTATAATATTTAAACTTCCACCACACCATGGTTATGGGATACATAATAAGAACATAAAACTAACTTTTCCAGTATGGCACCATAAAACTTAACCTCCGGGGCAACTAGTAAATTACTAGGTGAACAAGGATAACCGGTGTAAGAAAACATATGCAAAGGTTTCCCTTGTGTTGGGAACTTCGTAAATGAGGTGAAGGCGCTACCACTTGAGCCACGAGGAAAGGATGGCAGCTAGGTTCATTGTATTAAGAGGTTCACTCCCGTATGAAGGGGTGGATACACCCACCTGGTGGGTGACCTACCTGGTGTGAGAGTGGGTGTGGTGTGTAACTTAACTAGTGTTTTGGGTGGGTAAGGCGTGAGACAGTGGGTAAGGTATATTGGGTGGGTGAGTTGTGTGTGGGCGAGGCATGATAGGTGGGTGAGGCGTGTTGGGTGGGTGAAGCGTGTTGGGTGGGTTTACCTGGAGTTCCAGGGGTCAACGCACCTGCGGCCCGGTCTGTGACCAGGCCTCTTGTTGGATAAGAGCCTGATCAACCAGGCTGTTACTGCTGGCCGCACGCTGTCCAAGGTACGAACCACAGCCTGGCTGGTCATGTACCGACTTTTGGTGCCCGTCCAGTGTCGGCTTGAAGACAGCCAGGGGTCTATTGGTAATCCCCCTTATGTATGCTGGGAGGCAGTTGAACAGTCTTGGGCCCCTGACATTTATTGTGTTGTCTCTCAACGTGCTAGTGACACCCCTGCTTTTCATTGGGGGATGTTACATCGTCTGCCGAGTCTTTTGCTTTCGTAGGGAGTGACACTCGTGTGCAAGTTTGGTACTAATCCCTCTAGGATTTTCCAAGTGTATATAATAATGTATCTCTCTCGCCTGCGTTCCAGGGAGTACAGGTTTAGGAACTTCAAGCGTTCCCATTAATCGAGGTGGTTTATTGCAGTTATGCGTGCCGTGAAGGTTCTGTGCACATTTTCTAGGTTCGCAATTTCACCTGCAGCAATATTCCAGCCTAGATAGAACAAGCGACCTGAATAGTGTCAACATGGGCTTGGCATCCCTGGTTTTGAAGGTTCTCATTATCCATCCTTTCATTTTTCTGGCAGATGCGATTGCTACAGTGTTATGGTCCTTGAAGGTGAGATCCTCTGTCATGAAAACTCCCAGGTCTTTGACGTTAGTTTTTCGCTCTATTGTGTGGTTGGAATTTGTTTTATACTCCGATGAGATTTTAATTTCCTCACGTTTTCCATATCGGAGTAATTGAAACTTCTCATCATTGAACTTCATATTGTTTTCTGCAGCCCATTTAAAGATTTGGTTGTCTGCTTGGAGTCTTGCAGTGTCTTCAATGGTGGCCACTGTCATGTAGATTCGGGTGTCATCTGCAAAGGAAGACATGGCACTGTGGCTGATATCCCTGTCTATGTCCGATATGAGGATGAAGAACAGGATGGGAGCGAGTACTGTGCCTTGTGGAACAGAGCTTTTCACTGTAGCCGCCTCAGACTTTACTCTGTTGACTACTGCTCTTTGTGTTCTACTTGTTAGGAAATTATAGATCCATCTACCAACTTTTCCTGTTATTCCTTTATCACGCATTTTGTGTGCTATCACACCATGGTCACACTTATCAAACGCTTTTGCAAAGTCTGTGTATATAACATCTGCATTCTGTTTATCTTCTAGAGCATCCAGGACCTTGTCGTTGTGGTCCAGTAGTTGGGACAGACAGGAGCGACCTGCTCTAAACCCATGCTGCCCTGGGTTGTGTAATTGATGGTTGTCTAGATGAATGGCGATTTTGGTTCTTAGAACCCTTTCAAAGATTTTTATATGGGACGTTAGCACTATTGGTCTGTAGTTCTTTACTATTGCTTTACTGCCGCCTTTGTGGAGTGGGGCTATGTCTGTTGTTTTTAGTAATTGCGGGACGACCCCAGTGTCCATGCTCCCTCTCCATAGGATGTTAAAAGCATGTGATAGGGGCTTCTTGCAGTTCTTGATGAACACCGAGTTCCACGAGTCAGGGCCTGGAGCGGAGTGCATGGGTATGTCATTTATTGCTTTTTCGAAGTCATGTGGCATCAGGGTAATGTCAGATAGGCTTGGGTCTACCAGGTTCTTTGGCACTCTCATAAAAATTCATTTAGGTCTTCAACTTTCAGTCTGGTTAGCAGCTCGATAAAACCTGAGTCATACTGGGACTTTAGTAACTCACTCATTTCCTTACTGTCATCTGTGTAGGACCCATCTCGTTTTAGTATTGGCCCAATACTGGATGTTGTTCTCGACTTTGATTTGGCATAAGAAAAGAAATACTTTGGGTTTCTTTCAATTTCATTTATGGCTTTTAGTTCTACCCGCATTTCTTGATTCCTGTAAGATTCCTTTAGTTTTAATTCGATGTTTGCTATTTCTCTGACCAGTGCCTCCCTATGTATTTCAGATATATTGGCCTCTTGTAGCCACTCTGTTATGCTTTGCCTTCGAATGTATAGGGAGCGCCTCTCTCTTTCTAGTTTACATCTTCTCCTCCTTTTCCTTAAGGGAATTTGCCTTGAGCAAACCTCAAGTGCCACAGTAAATTTGTTCTAGACATAGGTTAGGATCCGTGATGCTTAGGCTATCTTCCCAGTTTATATCATTTAGGACTTGGTTTACTTGGTCCCACCTTATGTTTTTGTTATTGAAGTTGAATTTGGAGAAGGCTCCCTCGCGACTCATCACATTTTGTCGATCTGGGGCCCCCCTCATACATGTCTGGACCTCTATTATGTTGTGATCTGAGCATATCGTTTTTGATATGATGACATTTCGTATCAGATCATCATTGTTAGTGAAGATGAGGTCCAGCGTATTCTCCAATCTTGTAGGCTCTATTATTTGCTGGTTTAAGGTGAATTTGGTGCATAGATTAAAAGCTCGTGTGTGTGCGAGTTTTCATCTGAGCTGCCTCCTGGTGTTATCTCTGTTACCACATTATTTGCAATATTCCTCCATTTTAGGTGCCTTAGGTTGAAGTCCCCCAGGAGCAAGATGTTGGGGGCAGGAGCTGGAAGGTTTTCCAGACAGTGGTCAATTTTCAGAAGCTGGTACTGGAATTGTTGGGACGTTGCATCCAGAGGCTTGTATAAAACTACGATGACCAGGTTTTGATTCTCGATCTTTACTGCAAAAACTTCAACTACATCATTTGGGGCATTTAGTAGTTCTGAGCATGTAAGTGACTCTGTGATATACAGGCCAACCCCATCCCCCCTTTTGCCTGTTCACTCTGTCACATCTGTATAGGTTAGAGGTACCATCCACCTGCTGTGTGTGGGCGAGGTATAGAACCCACCTGATGAGTGAGGGGTGTGAGTGGGTGAGGTATAGAACCCACCTACTGAATGGGCGAGGAATAGAACCCACCTGCTGAGTGAGTGGGCGAGGTACAGAACCCACCTGCTGAGTGAGTGGGCGAGGTACAGAACCCACCTGGTGTGTGATAGTGGGTGAGGTATATAACCCACCTGCTGTGTGAGAAGTGTGATAGTGGGTGAGGTATAGAACCCACCTGCTGTGTGAGAGTGGGCGAGATATAGAACCCACCTGCTGTGTGAGAGTGGGTGAGGTATATAACCCACCAGGAGGCAGCTCAGATGAAAATTCACACATGCATGAACTTTTAAATCTCTGCAACAAATTCACCTTAAACCAGCAAATAGTGGAGCCCACAAGATTAGAGAATACGCTGGACCTCATCTTCACCAACAATGATGATCTGATACGAAATGTCATCATATCAAAAACAATATACTCAGATCACAACATAATAGAGGTCCAGACATGCATGCGGGGAGCCCCAGATCAACAAAATGTGATCAGCCGCGAGGGAGCTTTCTCCAAATTCAACTTCAATAACAAAAACATAAGGTGGGACCAAGTAAACCAAGTCCTAAATGATATAAACTGGGAAGATTGCCTAAGCATCACGGATCCCAACCTATGTCTAGAACAAATTAACTCTGTGGTACTCGAGGTTTGCTCAAGGCAAATTCCCTTAAGGAAAAGGAGAAGATGCAAACTAGAAAGAGAGAGGCGCTCCCTATACAGGCGAAGGCAAAGAATAACGGAGCGGCTACAGGAGGCCAATATCTCTGAAATACGTAGGGAGACACTAGTCAGAGAAATAGCAAACATTGAATTAAAACTAAAGGAATCTTACAGGAATCAAGAGGCACGGGAAGAACAAAAAGCCATAAATGAAATTGAAAGAAACCCAAAGTATTTCTTTTCCTATGCAAAATCAAAGTCGATAACAACAACCAGTATTGGGCCCCTACTTAAATGGGATGGGTCCTACACAGATGACAGCAAGGAAATGAGTGAGTTACTTAAGTCCCAGTATGACTCAGTTTTAGCGAGCCACTAACCAGACTGAAAATCGAAAACCTAAATGATTTTTTTATGAGAGTGCCACAGAATTTGACAGACGCATGCCTTTCTGACATCACCACGACGCCAAATGACTTCGAAAAGGCAATAAATGACATGCCCATGCACTCTGCTCCAGGCCCAGACTCATGGAACTCCGTGTTCATCAAGAACTGCAAGAAGCCCATATCACATGCTTTTAACAACTTATGGAGAGGAAGCATGGACACTGGGATCGTCCCGCAGCTACTAAAAACAACAGACATAGCCCCGCTCCACAAAGGGGCAGTAAAGCAATAGCAAAGAACTACAGACCAATTGCACTAACGTCCCATATCATAAAAATCTTTGAAAGGGTTCTAAGAAGCAAGATCGCAACCCATCTTGATACCCATCAATTGCACAACCCAGGACAGCATGGGTTTAGAGCAGGCCGCTCCTGTCTGTCCCAACTACTGGACCACTACAAGGTCCTGGATGCTCTAGAAGAAACAGAATGCAGATGTTATATACACAGATTTTGCAAAAGCCTTTGACAAGTGTGACCATCGTGTAATAGCACACAAAATGCGTGATAAAGGAATAACAGGAAAAGTTGGTAGATGGATCTATAATTTCTTAACATGTAGAACACAAAGAGTAGTAGTCAACAGAGTAAAGTCTGAGGCAGCTACTGTGAAAAGCTCTGTTCCACAAGGCACAGTACTTGCTCCCATCCTATTCCTCATCCTCATATCAGATATCGACAGGGATATAAGCCACAGTGCTGTGTCTTCCTTTGCAGATGACACCCGAATATGTATGACAGTGTCCATCGTTGAAGACAGCTAGACTCAAAGCAGACATAAACCAAATCTTTAAATGGGCTGCAGAAAACAATATGAAGTTCAATGATGAGAAATTTCAATTACTCAGATACGGAAAACGTGAAGAAATTAAAATCTCTTCGGAGTACAAAACTAATTCCAACCACACAATAGAGCGAAAAACTAATGTCAAAGACCTGGGAGTGATCATGTCAGAGGATCTCACCTTCAGGACCATAACAAAGTAGCAATTGCATCTGCTCGAAAAATGACAGGATGGATAATGATAACCTTCAAAACCAGGGATGTCAAGCCCATGTTGACACTTTACAGATCCTTGTTCTATCTAGGCTAGAATATTGCTGCACACTAACGGCACTTTTCAAGGCGGGTGAAATTGCTGACCTTGAAAATGTGCAGAGAACCTTCACCGCACGCATAAGTGCGATAAACCACCTCAACTACTGGGAACGCTTGAAGTTCCTAAACCTGTACTCTCTAGAACGCAGGCGGAGAGATACATTATTATATACACATGGAAAATTCTCGAGGGCTTAGTACCAAACTTGCACACAACAATCACTCCTACGAAAGCAAAAGACTCGGCAGGCGATGTAACATCCCCCAATGAAGAGCAGGGTGCCACTAGCACGTTGAGGGACAACACAATAAGTGTCAGGGGCCCAAGATTGTTCAACTGCCTCCCAGCATACATAAGAACATAAGAAAGGAGGAACACTGCAGCAGGCCTGTTGGCCCATACTAGGCAGGTCCTTCACAATCCGTCCCACTAACAGAATATTTGCTCAACCCAATTTTCAATGCTACCCAAGAAATAAGCTTTGACAATTCTACCCACTCATGCGCGAGTCCCACTCAAATCCAACCCCTCTCACTCATGAATTTATCCAACCTAAATTTGAAACTACCCAAGGTCCTAGCTTCAATAACCCTACTAGGCAGACTGTTCCACTCATCAACTACCCTATTTCCAAACCAATACTTTCCTATATCCTTTCTAAATCTAAAATATCCAACAAACCCCTGGCTGTCTTTAAGCAGGCACTGGACGGGCACCTAAAGTCGGTACCTGACCAGCCGGGCTGTGGTTCGTACGTTGGACTGCGTGCGGCCAGCAGTAACAGCCTGGTTGATCAGGCTCTGGTCCAACAGGAGGCCTGGTCACGGACCGGGCCGCGGGGGCGTTGACCCCTGGAATTCTCTCCAGGTAGGTAGACTCCAGGTAGACCTGCTGAGTGAGGAGTGGGTGAGGTACAGAACCCACCTGCTGTGTGAGTGGGTAAGGTATATAACCCACCTGCTGTGTGAGTGGGTAAGGTATATAACCCACCTGCTGTGTGAGTGGGTAAGGTATATAACCCACCTGCTGTGTGAGTGGGTAAGGTATATAACCCACCTGCTGTGTGAGTGGGTAAGGTATATAACCCACCTGCTGTGTGAGTGGGTAAGGTATATAACCCACCTGCTGTGTGAGTGGGTAAGGTATATAACCCACCTGCTGTGTGAGTGGATAAGGTATATAACCCACCTGCTGTGTGAGCGGGTAAGGTATATAACCCACCTGCTGTGTGAGTGGGTAAGGTATATAACCCACCTGCTGTGTGAGTGGGTAAGGTATATAACCCACCTGCTGTGTGAGTGGGTAAGGTATATAATCCACCTGCTGTGTGAGTGGGTAAGGTATATAACCCACCTGCTGTGTGAGTGGGTAAGGTATATAACCCACCTGCTGTGTGAGTGGTAAGGTATATAACTCACCTGCTGTGTGAGTGGGTAAGGTATATAACCAACCTGCTGTGTGAGTGGGTAAGGTATATAACCCACCTGCTGTGTGAGTGGGTAAGGTATATAACCCACCTGGTGTGAGTGGGTAAGGTATATAACCCACCTGCTGAGTGAGGAGTGTGAGAGTGGGTGAGGTACAGAACCCACCTGCTGAGTGAGTGGGTATGGTATATAACCCACCTGCTGAGTGAGGAGTGGGTCGATCTGAGGTAACTCCAGCTCCTTGAAGGGTTGAGGTGCTACTCCCTCGTACTCCTTCAAGATAACAGTCTCCTCTCGCACAACGAACACCTCCGGATAACGAACGAGAAAGTCACGAAACTCCTTGACATGTTGACCAGAGACATGACGCACTTCAGGCGAGGCCTGAGACCGGTGACCTAAGAGGGATTTAATAGGTACCTCGGTACCTGCTCCATACTGACGTAATTTACCCACAAAATAATCAACGGCTTCCTGCGCATAGTCCCGTTTGCCCAACAGTTTTCCTGTTGGGTCGTGTGGGTTGGATATACCGTTGCTGTAGTTCGTGACACTCACATACTCATCCTCCAGGGTAAAGAGGGACGGATACTGCTGCAGGAACTTTCTAAGACCAGACTGTGAGCCGCCAGCAATCTGACGCATCTCTTTAGTGAAACCTTTAGTCCCGAACTGACAACTTAGGTCATGCAACGTCCGTGGCTGACCCTTGTCCATGAGCCGGTCCAGGAAAAACAAGAGGGTAAGGTTTCTGACATGATCGTAATCTTTAGTGTCCATATTCATTGACAATAAATAAAATTTAGCCGATATAGTTATAAAAAATGAATTAGCATGGATGCTCCCGCGAGCAGTTGAACACGTCCCTCCCTCCTCACTCCTCAGCCACACTGAGCCTCCCAGCCAGCAGCGTCAGCCAGCACGCATCATCCACCTCAACACACACCACATACTCTAAATATACATTGCACACAAAACGCCCTTTACTTTACGTAATAAATGTATCTTCTACACTTATTTTCGATTTTTATTAGCTGTATTTTAAGACTAATTGTTTTTTCTTGTTGTTTAAAAAAAGTTTAGAGTAGTAAATACCACTTTGTCTAATCGATATATATGTTTTGTTTACAATAAATATAAATTAATAAATATGAATATTTAAAAATAGCTCAAATAAAGTTTCAGTTTATTTTATTTATCGATGAGTTGTTCCAAATAAGGATACAAACAGGTAACGTAAAATAAATACTTTTACATAGATGCCAGACCTACTCATTCTCTCACTCAATGTTATTGTTGTTGGCTGTTCCTGCCACTGCACCCTGAGCCGTCTTCAGTACTCTTATCCAGCCTCTAGAGAGAAAATTTTTACCCAAGTATAGACAGAAAAAAAAATAAATAGGTGTTCAAAGACGTGAGAGGTAAACTTTCTTGCTTTAAACTGGAGCAGAGAAAAAAAACTCTCACTCCATGAAGGTTGCTGACCGGCTTTCCGGAAAGGCCGAGCAAACACTCAATAGAGCGGGGGATACGAGCAGTTGTTGGTATTGCTGACGACCACCTGAGAAGACGCTGCCCAAACATCAAGATGGAGAAAATTCCCCACTGATGTCTAATGGAAAAAAGACTGATATCTAAGGAAAAAAGATAGAGAAAAATTTCCAATGATGTTCAAAACGAAAACACAATGGGGAAAATTTTTCCACTGAAGTCAAGACGAGAGAAACGATACCTGGAGTTTACCTGGAGATAGTTCCGGGGGTCAACGCCCCGCGGCCCGGTCCGTGACCAGGCCTCTTGGTGAATCAGGGCCTGATCAACCAGGCTGTTACTGCTGGCCGTACGCAGTCCAACGTACGAACCACAGCCTGGCTTATCAGGTACCGACTTTAGGTGCCTGTCCAGTGCCTGCTTGAAGACAGCCAGGGGTCTATTGGTAATCCCCCTTATGTATGCTGGGAGGCAGTTGAACAGTCTTGGGCCCCTGACACTTATTGTGTTGTCTCTCAACGTGCTAGTGGCACCCTTGCTTTTCATTGGGGGGATGTTGCATCGTCTGCCGAGTCTTTTGCTTTCCCCACTGAGGTCCAAAGCACGAAACAATAAGGAAAATTTCCTACTGAGGTCCAAACCAAGAAACAAATAGGGGAAAATTGGCCTAAAGCAACAAACACGATAGGGAAAATTCTCCGCTGAGGTCCAAAGCAAGAAATACGATAGGGAAAATTTCCAACTGATGTCCAAAGCAAAAAAAAAAAAAAAGCAATAGAGAAAAATTTCTTATTTACAAAATCAAAACCATTTTCCCCTGGTGTCAGCTTAGGACCCGATGTAACCCAACAGGGAGAGACTTTTATTAATGGTTTGTATAACAATAGGTAAAGGTGCCTCTTGAGGCAGTCAGGTCTTCATATTACTAAGACGAGACAATGAATGAATAAAAAGACAATACCGTGACTAGAACAATACACAAATAAAGCTACAGAAAGGGAGGAGAGTGATTTCTTACATAGTTAACATTGGTGTACCTATTATTGTCAAAGGACAATTGGGGTTAAAGGACCCCAATGGAAATAAGTCACTTTGTCTGACTTTTTGGGGTTATCCTAGGTTTTCTACACACATGCTGCTGTGCATGATAATCTATGTATTTGTGTATACCTGAATCAACTAACTTAGTTGATCCCCACTATTTAATGTTCATGTAAATGAATATTAAACACTACTAAATACCATTGTATTTTCACACATTTGAGTTACTTAGTTGTTTTAACTTTCAAGGTTTATAATCATGATTGATTTCTACTGTAACTTACTGCTAGGCTTAAAATAATAATATATTACAAGTGTCGCAAAGGAAATAAGTCACTTTGACTGTTTTGGGTTATCCTAGATAATGTACACACTTGTTACTATGTATATTAATTGTAATTATGTGTACCTGTATCTAAATAAACTTACTAACCAGCACAGAGGAGAATGACACTTATGACGATGTTTCGGTCCGACATAAAACTTTAATAAAATCTTGCGGAGAATAACTTACAAAACAATCTAAAGAAGTACATTCATAAGTCACAAACCCGACTTTCGAACTGTGGAATACGAAGGTCAGAGTGATGGAAACAACCCAGGCAGCATGGGTTTAGAGCAGGTCGCTAATGTCTGTCCCAACTACTGGACCACTACGACAAGGTCCTGGATGCTCTAGAAGACAAAGAGAATGCAGATGTTATACACAGACTTTGCAAAAGCCTTTGACAAGTGTGACCATGGTGTAATAGCACACAAAATGTGTGATAAAGGAATAACAGGAAAAGTTGGTAGATGGATCTATAATTTCCTAACAAGTAGAACACAAAGAGTAGTAGTCAACAGAGTAAAGTCTGAGGCGGCTACAGTGAAAGCTCTGTTCCACAAGGCACAGTACTCGCTCCCATCCTGTTCCTCATCCTCATATCGGACATAGACAGGGATATAAACCACAGTGCTGTGTCTTCCTTTGCAGATGACACCCGAATCTGCATGACAGTGTCCACCGTTGAAGACACTGCAAGACTCCAAGCAGACATCAACCAAATCTTTAAATGGTCTGCAGAAAACAATATGAAGTTCAATGATGAGAAATTTCAATTACTAAGATATGGAAAATGTGAGGAAATTAAAATCTCATCGGAGTACAAAACAAATTCCAACCACACTATAGAGCGAAAAACTAATGTCAAAGACCTGGGAGTGATCATGTCAGGGACCATAACACCGTAGCACTCGCATCTGCTAAAAAAATGACAGGATGGATAATGAGAACCTTCAAAACCATGGATGCCAAGCCCATGTTGACATTTTTCAGGTAGCTTGTTCTATCTAGGCTAGAATATTGCTGCACAATAACTGCACCTTTCAAGGCAGGTGAAATTGCTGACCTAGAAAATGTGCAGAGAACCTTCACGGCACGCATAACTGCGATAAACCACCTCAATTACTGGGAACGCTTGAAGTTCCTAAACCTGTACTCCCTAGAACGTAGGCGGGAGAGATACATTATTATATACACGTGGAAAATTCTCGAGGGATTAGTACCAAACTTGCACACGAGAGTCACTCCTTACGAAAGCAAAAGACTCGGCAGGCGATGTAACATCCCCCTAATGAAAAGCAGGGGTGCCACTAGCACGTTGAGAGACAACACAATAATTGTCAGGGGCCCAAGACTGTTAAACTGCCTCCCAGCATACATCAGGGGGATTACCAACAAACCCCTGGCTGTCTTCAAGCAGGCACTGGACAAGCACCTAAAGTCGGTACCTTACCAGCCAGGCTGTGGTTCGTACCTTGGACAGCGTGCGGCCAGCAGTAACAGCCTGGTTGATCAGGCTCTGATCCAACATGAGGCCTGGTCACAGACCGGGCCGCAGGGGCGTTGACCCCTGGAACTCTCTCCAGGTATACTCCAGGTCCAGGTATGAACAAATTATGAAGTAATGAGCAATTCACACGTCCACACCCGGTGACAACTGTAATGAGTTATCGGTGCAAATATTAATTGTTGGGTCACACACACACATACACAAATAGGTGATTACACACACACGAGCATATATACACACACATACACACACGCGCAAACACACACAAGCACACACATACACTGACAAGGTAGATAGTGACAGGATGTTCCAGAGAGGGGACATAGAAACAAGGGGGCACAATTGGAAGCTGAAGACTCAGATGAGTCAAAGGGATGTTAGGAAGTATTTCTTCAGCCATAGAGTAGTCAGGAAGTGGAATAGTCTAGCAAGTGATGTAGTGGAAGCAGGAACCATACATAGCTTTAAGACGAGGTATGATAAAGCTCATGGAGCAGGGAGAGATCCCTGTAGCGATGAGTGAAGAGGCGGGGCCAGGAGCTGAGTCTCGACCCCTGCAACCACAATTTGGTGAATTAGGTGAGTACACACACACACATACATAAACACACACACGTGGTAATGCTTTATTTACAGAGAGCAAAGTCAGGGCATTTTTCCAGAATAGTCTGTAATATACCATTGTGGATAAAATACTTTGACATATCTTGAACATTTCTGAATGAGTTGTCTCTGAATTCATTAATTTAATCCCACTCCAGTACATAATGACGCAGGGTGTGACAATAATCCAACTGGCAAAGTTTACATTTCGTTTGGTCTACATCTGGTGGTAGTGATTTAACATGCCAAAGATACTCATAACCCAGCCAGAGCTGGGCAGTAGTATCATCCAAGAGTCTGCTTATTTTGTTGGATGCACCATAGACATTTGGCTCAGAGCCTACAAGACTAGAAAATACACTGGACCTCATCTTCACTAATAACAACGATCTTTAGTTAGTTTAATATCTTTATTATGCACCCCATACCCATCCTGTGGGCGGTAGTCAAAAGATTACATAGGTACATAATGGGTCCAGGGAATGGGCCTCAAAGTTTTGATAGTTGAGCAAGTTACAAAGGTAATGAACTCAGGTAGATTTGGTCACAATCATGACAAGTTACAAAGGTATTTACAGATTATAGAGGTATATACACACACAACCCGCACATATAAGAAGAGAGGAGCTTACGACGACGTTTCGGCCCGACTTAACATAACATAAGAAACATAAGAAAGGAGGAACACTGCAGCAGGCCTGTTGGCCCATACTAGGCAGGTCCTTCACAATCCGTCCCACTAACAGAATATTTGCTCAACCCAATCTTCAATGCTACCCAAGAAATAAGCTTTGACAATTCTACCCACTCATGCGCGAGTCCCACTCAAATCCAACCCCTCTCACTCATGAATTTATCCAACCTAAATTTGAAACTACCCAAGGTCCTAGCTTCAATAACCCTACTAGGCAGACTGTTCCACTCATCAACTACCCTATTTCCAAACCAATACTTTCCTATATCCTTTCTAAATCTAAACTTATCTAACTTGAATCCATTATTGCGGGTTCTCTCTTGGAGAGATACCCTCAAGACCTTATTTATATCCCCTTTGTTAATACCCATTTTCCACTTGTATACCTCGATCATGTCTCCCCTCATTCTACGTCTTACAAGTGAATGTAATTTTAGGGTTTTCAATCTTTCTTCGTAAGGAAGATTTCTAATGCTATGTATTAATTTAGTCATTCTACGCTGAATGTTTTCTAACGAATTTATGTCCATTCTGTAATATGGAGACCAGAACTGAGCTGCGTAATCTAGGTGAGGCCTTACTAATGATGTATAAAGCTGTAATATAACCTCTGGACTTCTGTTGCTAACACTTCTTGATATAAATCCCAGTAATCTATTTGCCTTATTACGTACGCTTAGGCATTGCTGTCTTGGTTTAAGGTTGCTGCTTACCATCACCCCCAAGTCCTTCTCGCAATCTGTATGGCTAAGTTCTACGTTATTTAACTTATAAGTGCTTGGGTTATGGACACTCCCGAGCTTCAGAACCTTGCATTTATCTACATTGAACTGCATCTGCCACTTTTCTGACCACGAATTAAGTTTGTCTAAATCTTCCTGAAGTTCTATGACATCTATGTTTGAATCAATTATCCTACCTATCTTCGTGTCGTCGGCGAATTTGCTCATATCACTAGTAATTCCCTCATCAAGGTCATTGATATATATTATAAATAACAATGGGCCTAAGACTGATCCCTGTGGAACACCACTTGTTACAAGTCCCCATTCGGATTTAACCCCATTTATGCACACTCTCTGCTTCCTATTGGTGAGCCATGACTCGATCCATGACAGCACTTTTCCCCCAATGCCATGAGCTGCCACTTTCTTTAACAGTCTCTGGTGCGGTACTCTATCAAAAGCCTTACTAAAGTCTAAATATACAATATCGAATTCTTTATCGTGATCAACAGCCTAGTAGGGTTATTGAAGCTAGGACCTTGGGTAGTTTCAAATTTAGGTTGGATAAATTCATGAGTGAGAGGGGTTGGATTTGAGTGGGACTCGCGCATGAGTGGGTAGAATTGTCAAAGCTTGTTTCTTGGGTAGCATTGAAAATTGGGTTGAGCAAATGTTCTGTTGGTGGGACGGATTGTGAAGGACCTGCCTAGTATGGGCCAACAGGCCTGCTGCAGTGTTCCTCCTTTCTTATGTTCTTATGTTCTTATGTTCTAAGAAGGTTAATAAATTAGATAGGCAGGAACGGCCCCTCGTGAATCCATGCTGGGTATCATTAATCAAATTATGGTTATCTAGATGG
>WNWK01023594.1:27500-30883 GCA_009830355.1 Cherax destructor | reverse complement strand
GATAAATTCAGATTCAGAAGGGATATAGGAAAGCATTGGTTTGGTAATAGAGTTGTCGATGAGTGGAACAAACTCCCGAGTACAGTTATAGAGGCTAAAACGTTGTGTAGTTTTAAAAATAGGCTAGATAAATATATGAGTGGGTGCGGGTGGGTGTGAGTTGTACCTGACTAGTTTGTGCTACTAGGTCAGATGCCGTGCTCCTTCCTTAAGTGCATGTAACCTGACCTGGGTGGGTCGGGGCATTGGCTTAAGCCGGTGGGAGAATTGGACTTGCCTCGCATGGGCCAGTAGGCCTGCTGCCAGAACCCTATCAATTTACCCCTTCCCTAAGCTCACTTGTAAGGTGGTCTCTAGCTCTTGGGCCCTCATTTCCCCTCCAGGTACTGACCAGGCTCCTCCTGCGGCTAACCCTAATATTATTACAGTTATGGGGATGCGCTAAAACCGAAGGGGTCTCCCAACACCATGGAATGGGAAATAATTAGATTCGATCCAAGGGTATTAGCTCTCTACTTCCTTGGATCAAGAGCTCATCGGAGGCTTCAAGGCACCATGTTTCCTCCCCTAATTCTTTTTTTTAAATATTTTAATATTTTTATTTTATTTTGTACGAATGTTTTTTACTTTTATCTTTTTTTTCAATTATTTTTGCTTTCATTTTCCCGCAGATTAACAATATTTGCTTTCGTGAAAAAAAATTTGCCACTTTTTTTTGGGCCCAGAATTTTTGGTTTATTTTTCCCATAATTTTTCTATTTTTCTATGCACATTTTTTTATTGTTGTACCTTCAGAAATAAATATATATATATATATATATATATATATATATATATATATATATATATATATATATATTATTACACCCACGAACGAGTGGTATTGATCAATAACAACACTGCGACTAGCCAAGGACTCGAACCCATGTTGTTTTCGCCCGCCTTATGGTGAGCGAAAACCACATGACGCTCTAACCCACAGGTCCACCAAATCCTATCACGCACCCAGCAGAGCTAGGTGTTTTACCGTGATTCGAGGACATATGTCCTCGGCTGGCTGGGTGCTTGTTTCTTGTAGGATTGTGTGGTTCAGTGGGTTAAGACGTCATGTGATTTACGCTCACCACGAGGCAGGCCAAAACTACATGGGTTCGAATCCTCGGCTAGTGGCAGTGTTGTATATTATCTCTCAGTCCACAGCAGGATTCGAACCTGCATACTCTGTATCAAAGTACACAGTACTATCACCACTCAGCCAGATCCCAGATCTGCTGAGTTGCGAGAGTGCTATATAAGTTGATACAGAGTGTGCAGGTTCGAATGGAAATAATGTTTGTGAATAATTTCGCCCATTTACAAATTGGAGGTGGAAAGTACAGTGTCTTCACTCTAAAGAAGGGTTGAGAATATTGCAGTTTGAAGGGTCATTTGCACTGTGTCAGCACACTTCTGGCAAGACAATCATTAAATGAATGATCGTGAATTTTTTCTTGTTTTTCCGCATTACTATATCTCGGTGGTTGATGCAAAAGCTAAAACACAAATGTAGGTATTTTTTACTTTGCAAAGTGAGAATAGGAACAGGTAGGAGAAGAATTTTGCATAGTTTAGATTCAAATAGATACTCTGCAGTCACAAATTAGGTACAATTTAGTAGGTGACTATATACAGTGCTGTGACTACAGAGTACCCTGGAACCCTGACGCCTCAAGTTAGATTAGGAACTGCTTCAATTAGACTAACCAATCAGGGATCATCCAAGGCATAGAAATGTTGTAGTTTAAGTATGGAATGTTGTACTAGAAGAAGTTTTTTCAGTAGTTTGTCTCCCGAAACTTTTTTCAACTCTCTTAATTTTGTACATGTACGTTTTTTAGTGAGGCCTGGTAATTTTTAACGCACTTTTTTCAAATCCGGCATCGTCAGAGAAAGATGGGGAGAGAGCTTTCTCCATTTTTCTGTATTATCTTTATATAAAAAGTCTTTTTTGTTATCTGTTTTGAGCATGCACTAACCTCTGAAGAAATATATAAAAAGCGTGTGAATAGATTTTGATGAAATATTGCAGCTGGAGTAGAGCTAAATGAAATTTAATGCTCATAGGTCAGAAATTGCTTTATAGGTCAAAGAACCGAAGATTAGAGAAGGCAAAGCCAATGTAACCCGGGTTACCTCCTACCTATCCTGCTTGTGGGCTTGCTGATGGGTCGTCCCTCTGGCTTCCCACATCAAATAACATCGCTTTTTAATCTATTTTCAGGCGGAGGTGGCACTCCCGAGCGGTGGCCTCCATCTCGCGGTGCCAGTCACACGTCAATCACGGGTATAAAACCTGTCTTCCATCCAGTGCTGCCTCCCTCCTCCCTCCCTCCCTCTCACACTAATCCAAGCAGTCTTTGATGTCCTCCAGCGGCCCTAGCGAAGAAACGTCTTTCCAGACCGCCAACCACACACGTCTCCTGCCCTCCTTGAGGAGTCTCCCTGCTGCCGGAGGGTGTCGAGCCTGGCACACACACTTCATCATTATCATCACTACCGCCACTGCAACTCTTCCCCGCTGGCGAACATAGGAGTCATTTTCACCGCTGGAAACCTAACGGGCCTCATCAAACATATAACAATTTTCTGGTGGTAATGCCCAGGGGAGGTTCCTGAGGGCGGTGATTAGCGCTGTCAAAGACACGAGGAAGTGAAAAATGCTGAATGGTTGGTTGTCTTTGGGGAAAACTGATTGTGTCTACGGTCTCTGGCCAAGCAGAAATGTCCATCTGGAGTGGTGGGAAGCCGAGGAGATGAGGTTAGGTAGAGGTGAAGGAAATGTTAAGAGATAAACAGAAGTCGCAGGAAGGAGATAAGGAAGGATATAAACAAGATGTAGGGGTAACGGAGGGAGCTGAGACGTAATGTAAGTTAAAATATGTGATACATTGTACTCACCTAGTTGTGGTTGCAGGGGTCGATTCATAGCTCCTGGCCCCGCCTCTTCACTGATCGCTACTAGGCCCTTTCTCTCCCAGCTCCATGAGCTTTATCATACCTTGTCTTAAAATTATGTATGTGTTCCTACCTCTACTACGTAACTTTCCAGACTATTCCACTTCCTGACAACTCTGTAACTGAAGAAATACTTCCTAACATCCCTTTGACTCATCTGAGTCGTCAATTTCCAATTGTAACCCTTTGTTTCTGTGTCCCCTCTCTTCAACATCCTGTCTTTGTCCACCTTGTCAGTTTCTCGCAGTATTTTAAATGTCGTTATCATGTCTTCCCTAACCCTCCTATCCTCCAGTGTCGTCAGGCCTATTACCCTTAACCTTTCTTCGTAGGACATTCCCCTTAGCTCTGGGACTAGTCTTGCTGTAAACCTTTGCACTTTCTCTAAT
>WNWK01023594.1:0-22500 GCA_009830355.1 Cherax destructor | reverse complement strand
CTGGTAGGCGGGATTTCCCAGTGGAAGTAGGTCATACCCGAGGGACAGGTTAGTAGTTGTAGTAGTGAAGAAGGTTGTGTAGATATCCTCTGATCCAAGATTCCATAATGTTGCAATGTCTGACAGGTTGTACAAGAATGGTATACCGTACCGACAAGATGAATATTAGACACATGTGCAACATCCATATATAGTTCTACTGTCTTCCAATTATGTCCTTGAATTTGTATTGATAAAGCCACTGGATGGCGAAACATCTACAGTAAAGATACCCAGATGTTGCACATGTGTCTAATATTCATGTTGTCGTTATTGTATACCATTCTTGTACAACGATGGATTACGACATCTAGGAAAGGCAATTTATCTACTTCGTGCTCTGTTGTGAACTTAAGTGGGGGTGCTAAATCATTGAGTCTAGGAAGGTACTCATCAATATCGCGATCTCTAGGACACAGACAACATCGTCTACGTATCTGAACCACTTGGCTTTACTAAAGACGATATCTTTAAGGATTCTAGTAATGGACTAAGAGGATATCCCATGGCCATGCCTTGTTTTTGAACACAGTATTTACCTCCAAATACGTACTTGCAGTCCGTCTCACAAACCTTAATGAGTTCAATAATTATGTTAGTGGGGTAGGACATGGAGACGTTTTCTAGTTCTTCCGGATACATAAGCAAATCAGGGACAGGGGCTCTAGTAAACAGTGCTGTGACATCAAAACTCACAAGAGTAAAGTAATGTGAAATTTTTAATTTCTGGAGCCTCTCTGTAAGGTCCAAATAATTTTTAAAAAGAGCATCCATTATCTTTCCGACCATGGGAATTATCAGTTTAACTAGTGTGTGTGTGTGTGTATGTGTGTGTCGTGCCGAATAGGTAAAATGGGTCAATTAGCAAGAACTTATTTAAAATTAAGTTCTTTATAAAAAAAATCTTATACGTTTAAAGATATATTTTTTTCACTTATATTAATGTAAAAAATAATAATTTTGTACCAAAAGAACCTTAGAAAACTTACCTAACCTTATTATAAAAAGCACAATTTAGCCTAATCCAACTAAATATATTTGAGATAAGTTTACACTAATTTAATAATAAACAAACACAGTGAAGTATATTTTTTTCGTGAGGTTCAGAATGATTTTTGTGAAATTATTGAAAACACAAATTTTAGCTTGTCTTATTCAACAAGAAGAGCATTGCTATTTAAGCCAAAATAGCAAGTTTTACCTATTCGGCACGGCAGAAGACTTTTTACAGTCCACACAGACTATGTGTAGAGGGCAAGAAAACCACACTGCATTCGAATAGCAGCCACGGATACTCGATGGAAAATACAAAGATGGATGGAAGACAATAGTTACAACTATGTACTAACATTATTAGATCTCAGGTTCAAAACCTTATATCTAAGGGCACGTGAACATGCCAGTAATTCCAAGAATTTGGTCCTCATTACCGTATACAACTGTTGAAAAATTAAAGCCCATTAAATGAGGCTTTCTCGAGTTTTCAGCGAAATACAAATCGAAAAGTTGTAGGGGAAAAAACAAATTCAGGGATCCTTCCTGAAGGTGTCCCATCGAGGGATACCTAATGATACCAGAGAGCTTAGAATGGGAATTAAAATGTTATTGTTCACTCTGAACCATAGTAGAGAAGAACAAAACCTGATGCTGGGTGTTGTGAGTAGATTCCTGGACTAATACGTTTTAATCCGTAAAGGGATTACCTGTCCACACCTGGAGAGGTGACTCATATACCTGTCCACACCTGGAGAGGTGACTCATATACCTGTCCACACCTGGAGAGGTGACTCATATACCTGTCCACACCTGGAAAGGTGACTCATGTACTTGTTCACACCTGTTGAGGTGACTCGTGCACATGTCCACATCTGTTGAGGTGACTCGTGCACCTGTCCACATCTGTTGAGGTGACTCGTGCACCTGTCCACACCTGTTGAGGTGACTCGTGCACCTGTCCACACCAGTTGAGGTGACTCATGCACCTGTCCACACCAGTTGAGGTGACTCATGCACCTGTCCACACCTTGTGAGGTGACTCATGCACCTGTCCACACCTTGTGAGGTGACTCATGCACCTGTCCACACCTTGTAAGGTGACTCATGCACCTGTCCACACCTTGTGAGGTGACTCATGCACCTGTCCACACCTTGTAAGGTGACTCATGCACCTGTCCACACCTTGTAAGGTGACTCATGCACCTGTCCACACCTTGTAAGGTGACTCATGCACCTGTCCACACCTTGTAAGGTGACTCATGCACCTGTCCACACCTTGTAAGGTGACTCATGCACCTGTCCACACCTTGTGAGGTGACTCATGCACCTGTCCACACCTTGTGAGGTGACTCATGCACCTGTCCACACCTTGTGAGGTGACTCATGCACTTGTCCACACCTTGTAAGGTGACTCATGCACCTGTCCACACCTTGTGAGGTGACTCATGCACCTGTCCACACCTTGTTAGGTGACTCATGCACCTGTCCACACCTTGTAAGGTGACTCATGCACCTGTCCACACCGTGTAAGGTGACTCATGCACCTGTCCACACCTTGTAAGGTGACTCATGCACTGTCCACACCTTGTAAGGTGACTCATGCACCTGTCCACACCTTGTGAGGTGACTCATGCACCTGTCCACACCTTGTGAGGTGACTCATGCACCTGTCCACACCTTGTGAGGTGACTCATGCACCTGTCCACACCTTGTAAGGTGACTCATGCACCTGTCCACACCTTGTAAGGTGACTCATGCACCTGTCCACACCTTGTAAGGTGACTCATGCACCTGTCCACACCTTGTAAGGTGACTCATGCACCTGTCCACACCTTGTAGGTGACTCATGCACCTGTCCACACCTTGTGAGGTGACTCATGCACCTGTCCACACCTTGTAGAGGTGACTCATGCACCTGTCCACACCTTGTGAGGTGACTCATGCCCCTGTCCACACCTTGAAGGTGACTCATGCACCTGTCCACACCTTGTAGGTGACTCTGCACTGCCCACTGAGTTCTAAATAGTCATTGTAGAGATAGAGATAGAGATGAGAGAGAGAGAGAGAGAGAGAGAGAGAGAGGAGAGAGAGGAGAGAGAGAGAGAGAGAGAGAGAGAGAGAGAGAGAGAGAGAGAGAGAGAGAGAGAGAGAGAGAGAGAGAGGAGGGAGAGAGGGAGAGAGAGAGAGAGAGAGAGAGAGAGAGAGAGAGAGAGAGAGAGAGAGAGAGAGAGAGAGAGAGAGAGAGAGAGAGAGAGGGAGAGAGAGAGAGAGAGAGAGAGAGAGAGAGAGAGAGAGAGAGAGAGAGAGAGAGAGAGAGAGAGAGAGAGAGAGGGAGAGAGAGAGAGAGAGAGAGAGAGAGAGAGAGAGAGAGAGAGAGAGAGAGAGAGAGGAGGGAGAGAGAGAGAGAGGGAGGGAGAGAGAGAGAGAGGGAGGGAGGAGAGAGAGAGAGAGGGAGAGAGAGAGGGAGAGAGAGGGAGAGAGAGAGAGAGAGAGAGAGAGAGAGAGAGAGAGAGAGAGAGAGAGAGAGAGAGAGAGAGAAATCAGACAGTACTCTTGGTGAAACTCAGGTTCACTCAGGGCATAAAGATCAACATGCCTCAAAAGTCCCACAGACTAAAAAAAAATGCCTACCTTAAACAGGTCCATATCCAATATTTCCTCCCGACAATTTTTCTGGAGCGATATTTTGTGGAGGTGGCGCTAAAACGCGTCTCTCCCGGGGGTCCAAGACCCCTCATCACTCACCGCTAGTTATGCCTATCGGAAAGCCGTAGTTTAGCTGGGAATTAGCGGGTGGAGGTACGCCTGGTGTTGGTTGTATCTGCCTCAGAGTGCTGGTGGTGGCAATGTTATTGTTGGTCGTCATAGAGGTATGTGTGTGTGGTGGGGGGGGGGGTGAAGGTCGTATATAAGACATGTCTGAGTTTCGAAATGAGAAATGTCAGACATTTAATATGAATGCGACAAGGAACCTTTCAGTTGCATTTCTTGTTTCGATCACAAAATATTTAATGATTAATGTGAAAAACATGTGTTTGATCTAGTGTGTGAGTATACATGAGTGTACGTATATGTGTACATGTGTACGAGAGCGCGTTTGGCCTTGTGTATGTGCAGGTGTGTACGTTAGTTTATTTGTATCCCTCTCTGAACATAGAGATTTTGTGAGTCACAGTGTTCATGTAAGTGTTTATATGCTTTTGTCTGTGTTTGTGTGTATTTGTGCATTTGTGAATATTCACCTAATTTTACTCATGAAAGGGACTCCGGTAGTGAGGAAGTCTCTGCATCTAACATCTCTCGTGCAGGAAAAGATAAAATAACTGACATGTGGGACTCAGTGGCCACGGGCGTGTCCGGGGACTCAGTGGCCACGGGCGTGTCCGGCGCCAGGGTAACATGTGAAGGTGACAGTCGTTCTCCCTAACTTATACAGCATCAGTTGCCGAGTGGACTAAAGCGTACTGAGAGTTGCGTCCTGCCTAACTGGGATAAGATCTTAAGTATCTAATCCCTAAGTTGGCTGAAGTATATATATATATATTGTGCCGAATAGGTAAAATTGGTTAATTAACATGAACTCATTTAAAAAAAAATCTTATACGTTTACAGATATATATTTTTCATTTATATTGGTGCAAAAATTACTAATTTTGTACCAAAAGAATATTAGAAAACTTACCTAACCTTATTATAACAAGCGCAATTAAATTTAACCTAATCCAACTAAATATATTTTAGATAACTTTACAAAAGTTTAATAATAAACAATCACAAAGAAATCTTATTTTTTTCGTTAGGTTCAGAATGATTTTTGCGAAATTATTGTATACACAAATTTTTGCTTACCTTATTCGGCAAGAAGAGCAAGTTTTACCTATGCAGCACGATATATATATATATATATATATATATATATATATATATATATATATATATATATATATATATATATATATATATATATATATATATATATATATGTATGTGTGTGTGTGTTAGTTACCATTTTGTCCTAGACACATGTCGATTAGACACTAGGCCTGTTGTATGTATATGTGTGTGTGTGTAAGGAAACACTTCGAAATGTTTTGGCCCCGCCGGGAATCGAACCCGGGCCCTCCGTGCGTGAAGCGAGAGCTTTAGCCACCATGCCATGTGTGTGTGAGTGTGGTGTGAATATAATGCAGAGAATCCGTAGTTTGGAGATTAGGAGGTGTGGGATTACCAAAACTATTATCCAGAGGGCTGAAGAGGGGTTGTTGAGATGGTTTGGACATGTAGAGAGGGTGGAACAAAATAGAATGACTTCGAGAGTGTATAAATCTGTAGTGGAGGGAAGGCGGGGTAGGGGTCGGCCTAGAAAAGGTTGGAGGGAGGGGGTAAAGGAGGTTTTGTGTGCGAGGGGCTTGGACTTCCAGCAAGCGTGCGTGAGCGTGTTAGAAAGGAGCGAATGGAGACAAATGATTTTTAGGAATTGACGTGCTGTTGGAGTGTAAGCAAGGTAACATTTATGAAGGGTTTCAGGGAAACCGGCAGGCCAAACTTGATTCCTGGAGATGGGAAGTACAGTGTCGGCACTCTGAAGGGTGTTAATGTTTGAGTTTTATAACTGTAGTGTAAGAACGCCTCTGGCAAGACAGTGATGGAGTGAGTGATGATGAAAGTTTTTCTTTGTCGGGCCACCCTGCCTTGGTGGGAATCGGCCTATGTGTTAATAAAAAAAATCTATATTATTTTTTATTGACACAGGCCGTTTCCCACCAAGGCAGGGTGGCCCGACAAAGAAAAACTTTCATCATCACTCACTCCATCACTGTCTTGCCAGAGGCGCACTTACACTACAGTTATAAAACTTCAACATTAACACCCCTTTTTCAGAGTGCAGACACTGTACTTCCCATCTCCAGAACTCAAGTCCGGCCTGCCGGTTTCCCTGAATCCCTTCATAAATGTTACCTTGCTCACACTCCAACAGCACGTCAAGTCCTAAAAACCATTAGTCTCCATTTGCTCCTATTTAACACACTGATGCACGCTTGCTGGAAGTCCTAGCCTATCCCACACAAAACCTTTACCCCCCTCCCTCCAACCTTTCATAGGCCGACCCCTACCCCGCCCTCCCTCCACTATAGATTTATACACTCTGGACCTGGTTGAAGCTCACCAGGTTTGACTTTTACTAAAAATCTATCCAAAGAACTTTGCTTCTGCCTTCTCTTCAGGATGTTTCGGGAATGTGACATTGTCTTTTCACTCCAGACAATGCTATTACGGCTTGTTGGGGCTTTGTTGGGGTGGTACTTCTCTGTAAAGTTTTTGACGTCCATCCATTTGGCAAAGGTTTCCTTGATTAATGAAGTAGGGGCTTCCTCTATCTCCTCTTCCGAGCCTGAAGAGAGTGCATCCATCTTAGTCTTGTGATCCTCCTTCTCAAGTTCCTGCAGCTCCTCAGTGGTCAGCTCTTCCCTGTGCCCCTCCACTAACTCCTCCACATCACCATCACTCACATCCATATCCATGGTCCTGCCCAGAGAGAAAATATCCTCCACTATAGACAGCCTCAAAGTCCCTTTCAGCCATTGCTTCTGGCCACAAATTCCTCCAAGCAGAGTTTATTGTTCTGTATAAAACTTCCTGCCAGGCTTTGTCAATAAGAGTTATGCAATGGGCGATAGTAAAGTGATCTTTCCAAAACTCTCTCAGGGTTAACTCAGTGTCAGAGGTCACTTCAAAGCACCTCTGGAATAGTGATTTAGTGTAGAGTTTCTTGAAATTACTGATGACCTGCTGATGCATGGGCTGAATATGAGTAGTAGTGTTAGGGTAGTGGGCGGTGTCGTGACTCATTTTGACCCAGACAAGTTCTATCACGTGAGTCGTATTCCAAACAAAGGTCGTATAGCAAGAAAATTTTTCGCGTCCAAACAGGACGTATACCAAGTTGGACTTATTCCAAAGCGGACGTTTAACGAGGTACCACTGTAAATATATATGTCGTGCCGAATAGGTAAAACTTGCTATTTTGGCTTAAATAGCAACGCTCTTCTTGCCGAATAAGGCAAGCGAAAATTTGTGTATGCAATAATTTCGCAAAAATCATTCTGAACCTAACGAAAAAAATGTATTTCATTGTGTTTATTATTAAATTATTGTAAACTTATCTAAAATATATTTAGTCGGATTAGGCTAAATTAAATTGCGGTTGTTATAATAAATGAAAAAAATATATATCTTTAAACGTATAAAAGAAAATTATATATATATATATAAAATATATATATATATATATATATATATATATATATATATATATATATATATATATATATATATATATATATAATTAACAAATTATAACATACTGTAACACTAATTAGCACAGTAATACATAAAGACGTTAAAGATTTTTGTAACGTGAACACTCACTAGATGAGGGTTGAACTAAGATAAGCCGAATATAACTAAGTTGTATTATAATATGTTAATTCATTAGAGAGGTCACACACGCACCCGTATATGTGTATGTGTGTGTGTGGACAGTGTGGGTATTGTAGAGGATTGAGTGTGTGAGTGAATATCACCCTGTAAGTCATATTAAATGGACAATCCATCATTCTCATAAATCAAATCAAATAATTGTTTCAATCACATCAAGTAATTAAGTCAGCTACTTCAAAATATCGCAGCACATAATCACATCCAACAATCTCACCAATCACAACTTCTTACTGTAAACAGAGACTATTCACTCGCTTGTTATTGGTTGATCACGGCAAGTGAAACCTTGTTTCCTGCCATTTAACTTCACCTGGCGCTCCCTCTCTCTCTCTATCCATCCACCTCTATCTACCTCTCTGTCTCTATCTACCTACCTCTCTCTTTCTATCTACCTCTCTTTCTCTCTCTATCTATCTACCTCTCTCTCTCTCTCTCTCTCTCTCTCTCTCTCTTTATATTATATATATATATATATATATATATATATATATATATATATATATATATATATATATATATATACACCTACCTATCTCTTTCTATCTACCTTCTCTCTCTCTCTTTCTCTACATACCTACCTCTCTCTTTGTATCACCTTCTCTCTCTCTCTCTCTTTTACAGAGGGTTTGAAAAGTTTAAAATAAGGATCCCTAACTTTATTGACAAGCTAAGAGCTGTTACCTACATCAACTCATTTGAAAGCATTTTTATTGTTATGAAACATACAAGTATGGAACAGGATGAAGTTGGAGCCATCTGTGGGCCAGCATTTTCATTTGATCAACTGACTTTATCTCGTTGACATCATAATGCTGTACGAACGTGTTCCAGACTCGAGTCATCCTGGGGATAAATGATCTCAGATGAAGTGATGTTCTGGAGAAGGGAACAGCCAGATTGAAACTGCTGCTCTGCCCGTCTTGTGGTATAGAAGCTTGCTTCTGGCTGTCCTCGAAGTGGAGCCAAGTGTGGTACTTTGACAATGTTGGCCTTGTACATAACAGTTAGGCCGCCCACATCCCTTCTGTATTGAAGGCTCTGCTGAAATGACAAATCTATCCAGGATGGGTCCAGGTGAGAGATGAGGCGTCTAGCTCTATTCTCTACTCTGTCGAGCAGTTGCAGATGAGATGGGGGGCAGGCAAACCAAGAAAGTGGAGCATACTCAAGGTGTGAGCGGACTTGTGTCTCATATAGAATCTTGCAACCCCTACTGTCGAGCAAATGTGAGATACGTCGAAGTGCTGTAAGCTTACTGGCTGCCTTGTTTGCAAGATTTACAACGTGGTTCTTCATGGTCAGTTTGGAGTCAAATTTCACCCCAAGTGTATCAACTTCTTCCCCAGGTACCAACACTCTCCCATTCATACTTACTCCTGCTCCAGCATTACCATCATGGTGCCTAGAGACCACCATCATTTGTGTTTTCTCAGGTGCAAATGTTACCTGCCATCGGTTTCCCCAGGCTGATATAGCTCTTAGCTGGTGATTGATGTAGCTTAGAGCAACTGGCATTTCTTCTCTTGGATAAGTAAATGTCAGAGTACATTCGTCTGCATATGCATGGGATTCTGGGATGAGATGAAGGTCATTGAAGTAGACATTTCATAACAATGGCCCAAGCACACTTCCCTGTGGAACACTTGCTGATTCTGTTCCATTGAGAACTACCCTTAGAGATCTACCATGAAGGTAATCACAGGAGACGTAGTGTAGAGCCTGCAATTCACAGTGCTTGCAGTTTTGCAAAGAGGCCCTGGTGCCACACTCGGTTGAAAGCACCAGCAATGTCCAGTGCTACCACACAGCTGACTTTGGATTCATCCAGTGACTGGTGCCATTTAGTGGAGAGGTTTAACAACATATCAGCAGCAGAGTAACCTTTTCTGAAGCCATATTGACGGTCACAAATTAGTGAGTGGTAGTCAAAAATCTCTGTCATTTGTCTTGAGATTATTGTCTCAAGGATTTTGCCAGTGATTGACAGGACTGACACTGGTCTGTAGTTGCTGATTTCTGCTCTGCTCTTCGTTTTGTGAACAGGGACTATATTTGCCTCTTTCCACAGAGTAGGCCATTTACACTGTACTAGACAGTGCAGAAATATGCGAGCTGGTCTGCACATCTACTCAGCAATTTTGGGTCAACTTGTTTGGGACCACAGCTTTTTCTTGGTCCAGCGATTTAAGAAGATGCCACAGTTTTTGTAGCTATCCATGGAGGGTTCCTTGCTGGATCAGGAACTTGCATTTTGGTAGCAAAGTGCTCGGCAAAGAGGTCCGCTTCTCTTGACTTCTAGTAGAGGTGGTCCCATCCTCACTATTTAGAGGTGGAATAAGTTCATCAGGTAGATAACCTTGTCTGTCCTTGACCAGGGACCAGGTTTTCGAGCCCACTCTACCTGATGCTAGCTTACTTTTGTGTCCACCTCTCATTTAGAGATGGCCCAATTTTGAAATTCACCCATATGCCTTCAGGCTTGCCTGTGCAAGTTCCTGTTATAGGTGGTAGGTTGTCTCTTATACCTTCGCCAAGCCTTGTACTTAGCAGTAGTAGCCTCTCTACAACGAAAGCCAAACCAAGGCTGATCTGTAGGCTTCATCACATACTGCCGGTGAGGGATGTGTTCTTCTTGTAGATTAAGGATATGTCTAGTGAAGGCATTCACTTGGTCAACATCTCCTTGGAGAAGAGCATTCCAATCGGTGGTGGGAGCTCAGAGCAAAGTGCTGGTCAATTACCTCTTTCCCGTATCCAGGTTGTGCGTGTGGACTCCTCACCTCGTTCTGTTGGGATCTTAAGTGTCGTAAAAACAGCCTTGTGGTCAGACCATCCAACATAGCCGAGGGGTTGACAAGTGACCATACCTTCTGCTAGGTCACTCACTACTGGGTCAAGGGAGGAGCCAGAGATGTGAGTAGGGAAATCAACTAAGTTTCACATGTCAAACACTGCAAGAAGGTCATCAAAGTCCTCTGTATAAGATGTTGGTTGGTGTCACCAACAATTATGATATGTTGACAGTTGTGTTGGAGCAGAAGGAAGTCCACATTTTCCATTAGGAAGTTGATGGGGTCTGCATGTTGCCACTGAGGTCTGTACATTGCACATATTATTACAGAGGTACTAGTGTTTATGCATAGCTTAAAAAAAACATTTCAAGATGAGTAGAGATGCCAACATCAATGTGCTGGGCATGTACACTTTTAGAGAAGCACACAGCAACACCTCCTCCTTGCCCTTGCCTGTTTCTTCTCATCCATGAGGTGTTCACAACACTGTGAGTGAGTTCTCCAACATTGGTAATGAAACCTCTAATGTTGGCTGACAGGATGTTGATAGACTGACTCCTCATGATGTGTTCAGCTTGAGGTGGTGGGTGTATAAGGCGCCTGCCCTTGAGACATATAGAGCACAGAGGCAGCTGCTGGGATGTAGGTCTGTGGTCTTGTATAAGGCACAAAACCACCTGTTGGTTTCTCTCTCTCTCTCTCTCTCTCTCTCTCTCTCTCTCTCTCTCTCTCTCTCTCTTTCCCTCTTGCTGTCTATGTCTATCTCTCCGAAAAAGACGGAAAATTATGAAATAACAAAACAAGAAAAAAGAACAAAATCAGTACAGAAGAACAAAAGAGGAACAAAATAATAGTAATAACAGTGAGATGAAGTATAAGATCAGAATAAAAAACAAAGCAACAATAATCTATAGAACAAAATAGAACAAAAGTAGAACAGGATTAATCATTTGAGTGAGCACACGAGGAAAACAAGAACAAAATAACACTAATGAGAACAAAAATAAAATAACACTCGAAAAACAGAACAAAAATAAAATAACACTCGAAAACCAGAACAAAAATAAAATAACAATCTCGAAAACCGGAACAAAATAACACTCACGAGAACAAAACACGAGAATAAGAACAAAATAACACTCACGAGAACAAGAACAAAATATCACTCACGAGAACAAGATAACACTCACGAGGACAAGAACAAGATAACACTCACGAGAACAAGAACAAAATAACACTCACAAAAACAATAAACAAAATAACAGCCTGGTTGATCAGGTCCTGATCCAGCACGAGGCCTGGTCACAGACCGGGCCTCAGGGCCGTTGACCCCCGAAACCCTCTCCAGGTATACTCCAGGTAACACAAGAACAAGAACAAAATAACACTCAGGTGAACAAAAGAAGAAGAGGAAAGAGACATACACCCAGTGTTTGCCAGGCTGAGGATCGACGAGGATAAACAAAAAGTGGGGATAATAATAAGAGGAAAAATCATTACAGGTTTCTGAGAAGTTGGCGTCCCGCGGGGCTCCCTCTTGTCTCCGCTATTGTTTTTGGTGACACCTGTTGTTTATCCAGACTCACCTCCCTCTCCCGCCCCTTCTCCTTCTTCTTCTTTCCTTTTACCCTCATTCTCATTCTCTCCTCCCTTCTACTTTCTACTCCCTCTCCCTTCTTCTCTATTTATATCTCTCTCTTTTCTGCTTATTCCCATATTATCTCCCTCCCGTTTTTCTCCCCTACCGTTTTGTTCCCTTTTCCCCTCTACAATCTTTATTTCCCGATCTCCACCTCTCTCTCTCTCTATTCTCGATCCCTTTACTCATCTCTTTTTTTCTTCCATCCAGTCTCTCTCGTCTCCTCTCACTCTTCCCCTCATTCCTCGGTCCTCTCCTTTCTTATCATACGCCGCTCTTCTACTTCTCCCTCTCTCCTCTCCCCTCTCTTCTCTTTTCTCCCATTCGCCTCATTTTCGCTTCCTCTTCCCTTTTCGGTTTCTCCCCTCCCCAGTCCTTGACCCCATCAGCCGCCCCGGAGCTACAACTCCAGGGCGAATCAAGGGGGTGGGGGGCAATGACTACTTACAGGTGGACTATTTACAGGTGGACTACTTACAGGTGGACTACTTACACGTGGACTCTACAGGTACTTTACACGTGGACTACTACAGTGGACTACTTACGTGGACTACTTACGTGGACTACTACGTGGACTACTTACAGGTGGACTACTTACGTGACTACTTACACGTGGACTACTTACACGTGGACTACTTACACGTGGACTACTTACAGGTGGACTACTTACAGTGGACTACTTACAGTGGACTACTTACAGTGGACTACTTACACGTGGACTACTTACGTGGACTACTTACACGTGGACTACGTACTTACACGTGGACTACTTACAGTGGACTACTTACAGGTGGACTACTTACAGGTGGACTACTTACACGTGGACTACTTACAGGTGGACTACTTACACGTGGACTACTTACAGGTGGACTACTTACAGGTGGACTACTATGGACTACCGTGGACTACTTACAGGTGGACTACTTACACGTGGACTACTCGTGACTCACGTGGACTACTTACAGGTGGACTACTTACACGTGGACTACTTACAGGTGGACTACTTACACGTGGACTACTTACAGTGGACTACTTACAGTGGACTACTTACACGTGGACTACTTACAGTGGACTACTTACACGTGGACTACTTACACGTGGACTACTTAGTGGCTACACGTGGACTACTTAGGACCCACGTGGACTACTTACAGTGGACTACTTACAGGTGGACTACTTACACGTGGACTACTTACACGTGGACTACTTACAGGTGGACTACTTACGCACGTGGACTACTTACACGTGGACTACTTACAGTGGTAGGGACTTTACTTACACGTGGACTACTTACACGTGGACTACTTACACGTGGACTACTTACGTGACTCCGTGGACTACTTACGTGGACTCACCGTGACTACTTACACGTGGACTACTTACACGTGGACTACTTACTACCGTGGACTACTTACACGTGGACTACTTACACGTGGACTACTTACACGTGGACTACTTACAGTGGACTACTTACACGTGGACTACTTAAAGTGGACTACTTACAGGTGGACTACTTACACGTGGACTACTTACACGTAGACTACTTACAGGTGGACTACTTACACGTGGACTACTTACAGGTGGACTACTTCTGACACAGTGGACTACTTACACGTGGACTACTTACACGTGGACTACTTACACGTGGACTACTTACAGGTGGACTACTTACACGTGGACTACTTACAGGTGGACTACTTACACGTGGACTACTTACGGTACTACACGTGGACTACTTACAGGTGGACTACTTACAGTGGACATACCGGGACTACTTACAGTGGACTACTTACACGTGGACTACTTACACGTGGACTACTTACACGTGGACTACTTACAGGTGGACTACTTACAGGTGGACTACTTACACGTGGACTACTTACAGGTGGACTACTTACACGTGGACTACTTACAGGTGGACTACTTACACGTGGACTACTTACACGTGGACTACTTACACGTGGACTACTTACAGGTGGACTACTTACATGGACTACTTCGTGGACTACTTACACGTGGACTACTTACACGTGGACTACTTACAGGTGGACTACTTACACGTAGACTACTTACAGGTGGACTACTTACACGTGGACTACTTACAGGTGGACTACTTACACGTGGACTACTTACAGGTGGACTACTTACACGTGGACTACTTACACGTGGACTACTTACACGTGGACTACTTACAGGTGGACTACTTACACGTGGACTACTTACAGGTGGACTACTTACAGGTGGACTACTTACACGTGGACTACTTACACGTGGACTACTTACAGGTGGACTACTTACACGTGGACTACTTACACGTGGACTACTTACAGGTGGACTACTTACACGTGGACTACTTACAGGTGGACTACTTACACGTGGACTACTTACAGGTGGACTACTTACACGTGGACTACTTACAGGTGGACTACTTACACGTGGACTACTTACACGTGGACTACTTACACGTGGACTACTTACACGTGGACTACTTACACGTGGACTACTTACACGTGGACTACTTACAGGTGGACTACTTACACGTGGACTACTTACACGTAGACTACTTACACGTGGACTACTTACACGTGGACTACTTACACGTGGACTACTTACACGTGGACTACTTACAGGTGGACTACTTACACGTGGACTACTTACACGTGGACTACTTACACGTGGACTACTTACACGTGGACTACTTACAGGTTTAATTGCAGTGGGTTATATTTGAGGAAGCAGCTATACAAGACACTTCACTCATGATAACCCAACCAGGGCGAAGTTTACCTTGTTATATAAAGCTTGTTGATGATGATGATGATGATGATGATGATGGTGATGATGATGATGATGATGGTGATGGTGATGATGATGATGATGATGATGATGATGATGATGATGATGATGATGATGATGATGATGATGATGATGATGATGATGATGATGATGATGATGATGATGATGATGATGATGATGATGATGATGATGATGATGATGATGATGATGATGATGATGATGATGATGATGGTGATGATGATGATGATGATGATGATGGTGATGATGATGATGATGATGATGATGATGATGATGATGCAGGAGGAGGAGGAGGAGGAGGAGGAGGAGGAGGAGGAGGAGTGAAGACTGTGGATAGTACTAATAAAATAATAATTACAGATAGACATGAAGTTTTGTACTAACGTGTGACAATAGTCAGTGTTTATGGTCCTGGATGACTGCTTAGTGTGAGTATAAAAGCAGTTGGCTATGCACTGGTTATTAAGGTTGTTTATTACCTCCTGTACACCAGCACTCAATAGTAATAATAATAATAATAACTCTCAGTGTATATATTATGAGGGTTTCCTTTACTGTATATAATTTGAGGTCAGAGAAGCGAAAGACTCTTTTAATGTAAATAAGACATACGGATATTTTTTAAGTAAACGTTTCGCTCACTTTGTCAAACACAGAAATCAAGAAAAGCAAATCATACATAGGCAAGACAAGGTCAGGTGTAGCGATGCTGATATCCTAGTGTGGGATGTTAGGAAATGAGGTCACCTGATTTCCGCGTCTTGGAAGATCAATGTCAATATGCTGGAGAAACAGCTAAGATGTTTAAACAAGTGTGGGCGTTAAACACAAGGACATGTCATAGACCGGGCCGCGGGGGGCGCTAACCCCCTGAACACCCTCCAGGTAATACTAACAGTGCTGTATTTTTGTCTTGTGAAATATTGTGTCCAAAATAAATATTTTTGAAACAGAAAAATGGTGAGCAAATCTCATTATTATATATATATGAAAAACAAATTGCTGAATGTAACTATACTGTTTCTCAAGTCAATAAGTATCGCACTGTAACATCTGATACTTGAGTTTTAGGGGAATATAATAATGATATACAATAACAACCAGTTGATAAGAGATAAGTGTAACGGTTAGGTACGTTTAATCTGAAACGTTTAGCCTACACAGTATTCTTCAGTCGAATACAGAGGAAGCTGGAGAACAGTGCAGATGTGAAGACGAGGTAATCAGTCCATCAACCTTGAAGACGTCTTCAAGTGTGATGGATTAATTACATCGTCTTTACATCACTGCTTCTCCTGCCTCCTCTACATTCGACTGAAGAAGCCTACTGTGCAGGCGAAACGTTTCAGAATAAAGATACCTAACTGTTGCACCTGTGTCTTACTTATCAAGTTGAAGGAGCGATGAGAAGATGAAAGTTAAACTTCCGAGTTTAGTGAACCAAATAGACTAATAAAAAAGTGCTCGTATGTTTCTTCCATTTCTCCTGCAATAGAAATAATTTTGATGTTGCTTGGAGATTTCTGTCAATTTATATTTCTTATAAACATTCTTTTTAATGAACATATAAATTTCTGTATATTTTTTTTATTGCTATCTTTGTAGTGAGCAGACGAGCCTAATCTTTGTTCCCAGGGATTAATGGATTAATGTGAGCCAACTCGCATAATGTCTCAGTTACCAACTTTTCATAAAATACTTCTTCACTTAAGTGAGCAGTGATAATCGGGAATAGTTTCTTTGTCGTTATGGTAGTAGCCTATTCGATGAAGATAACAGGATAAACAAAGTGAAGTCATGGCTAGGTCAACCTACATGAGGGAGCGGCCTGATTCCATAAATACAGAGCATCCATTTATGCAAAACAAATAGGTGCTCTGTATTTATGGACTCTAATTACACCTGCATAAAAAGTGGAATAAGGCCAAAGAGTTTGTAGCAGTAAACTGCGTTATTTTGTGTAACTGATCTGACGACCTAACTGAGGCACACCTTGTAGTGGCTCAACCAGAAACCCAGTGGGAAGCCAAGGTTCTCCAGCAAAATCCCCAGGGAAATCCCCAGGTACTCCAGCTGGAAGATTCTATTGTAAGGCAGCAGAGCACATAATTATGCCGTAGCAGCAAGTGTAGGAGAAGACTTGGCTTCCCAAGTGCTAGGATGATGTGATGAATTTACAGAGACGACCAAAAACACACCACAGAAAACGATATTTATGATTCATGTGTGAACTAATGATTTAAATCAGAGTAGATCAGAAGAGATTCTTACCAGATATAAAGTCATGGGTCTGAATCAGAACTTAAGAATTTGTGTGAAAAGGACTATATAGAACTGTGAGACGACTTTGGTAAGTACTGGTTTTCAGAGTTGTCGATGCCTGGAACAGTCTTCCGAGTAGGATAATTGAGTCTAAGACCCTCGGTAACTTTAAAAAAGAGATATTTGACAACTATATGAGTGGGAGGGGGCTGGGTTTGATTTCTGCCGTGGGTACGGGAGTAAATTCTTGGGTAGGCCTTCTGCAGTGTTCGTCCATTCTTATGTTCTGTTCAATAGTGACTGAAACTAGTTTAAGCAAGACGTACAAATCTTGCAGGAGAGGAGAGAAAAAGAGCAGAGGGAGAAATTCAGATAAGAGTGGGTGGGTGAAGACAGTTGGCTAGAAATTACCAAGTAACCATTGGGACAAAGAATATAAACTATCTCAGCTAAGAAAAAAGACCAGCTGGGCGAATTAAAAATATTGAATACGAACTCCTCACAATATATTCCAAAAGGAACAAACTAAATCCATACGTATTATCAGAGCATTCAGATATTAATGCTCTATGTGAATCTTGGTAAAGCCCAAACCATCAAATAGCAGAAAAAGGCTTGACTAGATACAACATTTTTAATAAGCCTCACACATAAAACAGGGGTGAAGTGACTTTATATAATATCAACAGACTGCATGCAACAGAAGTTCAAAAGCATGATGTAATACGATACGACTTTGTGTATATACATCTCTAAAACAACGGTAACAAGAAAATTATGTTCAGTGTAGCTTATCATTCCCCAAAGCCAGAAAGATGACGCCTTCTTGTATAACGAAATTAAATCAATTTGTAGGATCTAAGAGGAAACATCAGTTGGTGACTTCAATGCCCCAAACAAATTGGAGCTCTATCAGGGCTGCACGGGGATGTGGTTGTGAACACAGATTGTTGCCTCAACCAATCATCCGAGGTAAGAGGAAAACTTACCGTGTATGATTACCTCATTCAAAATATCTTCCGATTATAATAAATACAAACTCTGAGATCCAAAATAACATGATGATAATTCCCAATTACAGAGCAGCTACTGTAACTGATGAGCTGAGATACAGTATCACCGCAACTTGGACCTGCCTCGCATGGGCCAGTAGGCCTGCTGCAGTGTTCCTTCTTTCTTATGTTCTTATGTTCTTATATACAAATAACCCTCACATAGGAAACTGAAACTTATGACGACGTTTCGGTCCAAGTCGGACCGAAACGTCGCCATAAGTTTCAATCTCCCACGTGGAGGGAGGGGGTAAAGGAGGTTTTGTGGGCGAGGGGCTTTGACTTCCAGCAAGCATGTGTGAGCGTGTTAAGAACATAAGAACATAAGAAAAAAAGAACACTGCAGCAGGCCTACTGACCCATGCAAGGCAAGTCCATCACTCCCCTGCTTAGACCTGACCACCTGGAGTTAACCCTTTACAGGTAAACTCAAAGTAGTCAGGTCACTTCCACTTAAGGAATTAGTACGGCATCTGACCTAGTAGCACAAGCTAGTCAGGTCCAACTCACACCCACCCACACCCACTCATGTATTTATCTAACCTATTTTTAAAACTACACATCGTCTTAACTTCTATGACGGTAATATTGCATAAATTTAATGAGCCAAAAGAATCCACAATTAAGTGAGAAGGAAACGTGAGATGAAATCGTTTTAAAGATAAAGAAATAAACAAGTGAAGAATATATATATATATATATATATATATATATATATATATATATATATATATATATATATATATATATATATATATATATATATATATATATATATATATATATAAGTGGTATATAAATTACCAGGTTAGGGGATTTATTTGTTTAACTTCATTTATTTATATGAAATATTAAACCTATGTTGACCATTCACCTCGAGGAAAGTTTGGAACCTCGATCTTCCGTCAACTGAGAGAGAACCTTGTTCAAGGAGCCAGATAAGGTTCGAGGAGAGTGGTAGGTCGTTATGAAAAGCTATTTAAAATGATAAGTTGCAAAACGGATATAGAACTGTGTGATGGTGTGAGTAAGTGTGTGTCTCACCACAGAGAGAGAATTTGGCCAGAAGAATTAAATATTTAGGAAGCGATCAGGCTAAAAGGAAATTGTAGCACTCTGGAATGTTTATTTCCGAGAAGCTTCGTCTTCTCAGCAGACTTCTTCAGTCGAATACAGAGGTGACTAATAATGATACCAAAGCGCTGCATATGTGTCTTATTAATGTACTCATCCGTATTGTGTGCGTCACTTTCTTTACCATCAGTAGATCGCGAGGATTTAGGATGTGTATATCTCTCTCGACCTATACAGCTGCATAAATATTAATATAATTAATGAATAAGAAAAAAAAACAAGACCTGAATCCCAACGGGTCACATACCTGTTGGATAGAAAGGAACGTTAACATTTAAACAGTTTATGAATTTTGGTCTGTGGCCGAATAAGGAACGTGGAAGGTCACGCAAGATGAAGCGGTTGACAGAATCACAATATGCATGCAAATAAATGTTAGATAGGAGTGAATGGAGACGAATGGTTTTTGGGACCTGACGAGCTGTTGGAGTGTGAGCAGGGTAATATTTTGTGAAGGGATTCAGGGAAACCAGTTAATTGATTTAGTTGGACTTGAGTCCTGGAAATGGGAAGTACAATGACTGCACTTTAAAGGAGGGGTCTGGGATAGTGACAGCTGGGAGGGACTATTCTCAGCTGTCGTATCTGAGCGCCTCTGCAAAGACAGTGATTATGTATGAGTGTGGTGAAAGTGTTGAATGATGATGAAAGTATTTTCTTTTTGGGGATTTTCTTTCTTTTTGGGTCACCCTGCCTCGGTGGGAGACCCCCGACTTGTTGAGAAAAAAAATCACTGACTTCAACTAAAACGAAATACTAATTACAGATAATGCAGATGAAACATGGAACAGATTTAAAACATAAAAAATAAATATCGAGAAGAATAACATAAATAGAGAGACGAAACGTGAAACAGATGAAGTAAAGCCAAGTTGGATGACGAGCCAATTAGATAAGATCATAAACAACAACCGTAGTGCCTATAAAAAATTGAAACTGACGTTTATCCTCAAAGAATATACTAACTACATAAGATTAGAGAGAAAGCAAGAGAAAAATAGAAATGCTAAACAAGAGTTTGAAAGACGAATTGCGCAAAACGTCTAAGGTAGTCTAAAAGAATTCTTCAGATACGTCAGGGAGGGATAACGTCAAAACAATAATAACTACAGAATAATCGACTACAGGCATATGGTATCTATACTCAACAGTGTCTTCGTGTCAGTATTTACAGCTGAACTCGACACCCGCATTGCCAGGCAGCAAACTTTGTTTTCATGGCGTGTCAACATTGACATAAAAATATTTGGAGAAGCTGAATAATGAAATTCAAGAGGACCAGGTGATTGCCTGAGCTATAAAAGAATGATGTCAAATCGCTTACACACTAACATTAATGTGTAACAAATCATTAGAAGCTGAAGTGCCAATAGCCTGGAAACTAGCATATGTTGTCCCAGTATTTAAAAAGGAGGATGAGACTTGAACCCTCAACTAGGTAAATATAAATTATATTGAGGGAAAAAAATAGTTAATTTTCTGAAAAAAAAAAACAACCTAATAACTGGAAACTAGCATGAATACATAAACCAAAAATCGTGCCGGGTAAGCTTATTCGAAATTTCTTCTTATATTTACAAAAACTGGGTTGAAAAAGTCCCAACAGATGTAGAAATCTAAATTTTCAGAAAGTTTTTAGCAACGCACTCACCGAAGACTGCTGGCCAAAATAAAAGCACACAATAAAGGAAATAAAATTCATGCATCAACAGCGAACTGACTCACAATCGTAAAGATGTAAAGAATTGAATGCCCCAGAGATCGAGTCTTTGTACAATCCAACCAGCTTGACTTAGTTCTTACAAACAAGAAAATCGCTAATTAACAATCTTGAGTTTAATGATGAACTTGGAGTAAGCGATCACAAATCAGTTCTAATAACTGTTTAAATTACCATAATAGCCCTAATCACGTCAAGGTCCTTGATTTGTGTGCAGTTCATTTTATGTGGCTAAGGGATTATCTTGGTAGAGAAGATTGGGGTAGTCTGACGAACTGTTTTTGAGGGTTAAAATAAATGTAAGGAGAAACTTACCAAACCACTGGTTAGCCTTTTCAGCAGAACATTACTTCTGGGTATCGTAGCGGATAAATGAAAAATGGCAACTGTGATATATATATATATGCTCTTTAGCTTCTAATTATAGACCAATTAACCTAACCTTCATTTGTAGGCAAATTGACAGAATCAATTGTAGAAACAATTCGAAACCACTTTGAAAGATATATATTTATCAATTACTCTGAGCAGTTTTACTAATGGGCGTTCCTGCCTTATGAATTTACTAACTTTTTTCACAATGGTATTTGAGAAGGCAAATCATAATGAACACGATATTGTATATATGGACTTCAGTAAGGCTTGCAACAGAGTTCCACACAGAAAATAGTGGCACATGGATTAGGAGGGTAAATGTTTGCCTGGATTGAGGCGTGGTTGACAGATTGACAACAGAGAAATCAGAGTTGGGATGCGTCAAGAATGGTGTTCTGCAGGGTAAGTATTGTTTTTTTTTTGTTTACAAAATGCATAAACGATATAAATGAAGGAATAAGCAGCGTCAAACAAGGACTCTAGAGTGCTACAGGAAGACATAGATTGATGCTGTGCTCAGAGAAATATCAGATGCAGCTCAATGTGGACAAACGTAAGATTCAAATCCTGGGAAAAGAAAATAACCATGCCACTTATAAGCTAAATAATGTAGATCTCGATCACCCTTTATGCTAAAAAGACTTAGGAGCTTTCGATAGCATTATTCTAAAACCAAGACCAGTGCATAATTTAACCATACCACGGGTGGGGATAGAACCCGGGATCAGAGAGTTATAAAGCTTCAGACCGACGCATTAGCCACTGGGCCAGCTGACTAACGCGTCGGTTTGGAGTTTTATGACTCTCTGACCGCGGGTTCTGTCCCCACCCTTTGTATGGTTTGATTGCAAACCTGTCATTACGATATCGTGAGTGCACAATTGTTCGCAAATAAAGTTAATAGTATTCTTGGCTTCATATCAAGATGTATAAATAATATGGGCACTCAAGTTACACTTCAACTTCATATATCCTTTGTAAGGACTCATTAGGATAATGTAGCACATGTCTGTTTTCATATTACAGATATTATATTATAATCAAAAGAAGCGCTAAACCACAAGGGTTTTCATATTACAGAATGGACATAAATGAGCTGGAAATGTACAGAAGAGGACGACGAAGTAGATCCCATACATCAGAAATCTTTTCCACGAGAGTAGACCGAGGGACCTG